>JAPMOQ010064530.1:75021-104292 GCA_026543055.1 Argiope trifasciata | reverse complement strand
TTGGGTGTATAAAGTATGCATAGAGAAAATATTAAAGTAATCTCAAAAACTTGAGAAACTGGCATTGGAAGAATCTTTATGGATCAAATATCCTTAAAACAGAGAAATACATTTTTAGAATTATGTATTTCTGTGAAACGAGAACTCAAAACAGCTTTAAACTTGACGAATGGAATATGACATATTGTATAGCATATATGTCTAATATAATGTCTGTTTAGCTAATCAAGTACAAGGGGGCATAACATTTTCAATGAGTAAAAAGCTTTATATTTATTTGGAAAGTGATTTAAAAAGTCATGCTTAAATACTAAGGAAATTTTCAGCGAAATACAACAACGATTTAATCAGTTGTTCTTTTGTGTATAAAGAAAGCATGTTAATATGTTAACAAAAAAAACTAAGTGACTCTGATAAATTAAATTTGATATGTAATTTTACTGGTAAAAATGTTAGTTTGTCATATTTTAATTCCATAGTCTCATTTTTCTGAGAAAAATAAAATCCTCATGTATGAATTTATGAAATAAAAATCTAAGAACTAGTAACTTTCTTTATTTAGTTTTCAAAGGCTGTTGAAACATATGATCTTGAATAAAAATATGGAGTAGATAGTTATCCCATGTTTCATGTCAATAATTCTAAGTAAAATCTTCCATGCAAAGTCTTTAATAATTCATATTCACAGTAAGAATCATAAACATGATTTGATTCCTCAATTATATTAACCTTATCAATTTTTAGGACATCATATAGTACACTTCGTATTTTGTACATGGTATATTATTTAACTCACTGATTTTATACTTCCTTTATATTTTCGTTCATATTGTGCCTTATTATAATTTTTCATTCTTTTTTTTTTTTTTTTTTTTTTTTTTTTTTTTTTTTGTATTCAAGATATTTTTGTCCCGTTTTTTTATCATTTATCATGTTGTATGTACGTGTATTTTGTCATTTGTATGTATTTTTTTAAACTTATGTTGTGTAATTTTTAATAAAATTCAACTACATTTATATTAAACCGAATGTAAATGTTTACAAACGTAGATACTATTTGTCACTTAACCCTTAATCGGGGAGGTGAAAATTTAGGACATAACTGGAGAAGTGCGGTCTACGAGACCACATTTTCTTTACACTCGAATCAAATTCTCTAATGAAATAATTAGGTTGATAATCAACTAATATATTCTTCAGACATTTTTCTTACTATATAAATTTGTTTTAGAAATTTTTCAAACCATTTTATCACAGAAAAAAGTAAATGTATTGGAACATACATTTTCTTCTCAAATTACATGTAACAATAAATAATATTCTTGGAAAAACATATAAATTTACACTTTTTTAAAAGATATTTATTTTTTCAGTATATAAAGGTATATGGAAAACAATATAATGTAAAATTAAACAATTATATGAAAAATTTCTATTTTTATCGGCTTATGTGACTTTCGCAGCTCGGGTTTCTAGGTCATTTTACACTTACAAGTTAAGAGCTACTTTAAAAATCCATCTATAAATTTTGTTTATTTTTCTCTTAGCATATTAATATATTTTATAAATTCCTTATGAAACGTTATCACTAGAAAAATGAATGATGTTTGAACTTACATATCAGAATCAATTTAATGCGAACTTTCATTGAAAAACTATCTATCATCTCCTAAGACTTATTTATCACTAGAACACTAACGGGGTGGAGATGTCTGAGTGACATCACGAAAAGAAATAACTGAATATTTTTTAAACCATCTGCTGAAATGTATTGGAAAAGTGCAGGTGTATTGTAGGTCACAAAACAGGAAGCTACAGAGTCACTCCATTCATTTGAGCTAACAATAAAATAGAGGTGAGTGGAAGTTCATTGCTAACGGTCTCATAGACCTCGCATCCCCTGTTAAAGTGTTGAAATTAATGGTCATATATTATAATCAGAAACCCACAATAATAAAAAATGAGCAAAAATAGTCATGATAGAAAAATGCAAATATGAAGAAAATTTGCAAAAAATTTCGAGTGCTGAAAAAATTGTCGTGATATATCATTTATATTAATTGCTAATTCTTTGATATTAAAAAAATACAAAAAAATACAGCAGATATTTCTGATTTCAGTTGAATGCGAATATTCAAAAATTGTATAACCATAATCTAGTGTTAACCTCCTGTTAAAGTTTAAAAAAAATTAAAGTGTAATATATATTTTCAACAGTCGACTACAACAAATCCTGTCGATACTGCTACGTTCAGTGGTGTCGGGGTGCTCAGCTTTATGCAAGAAGAAGTGTAATATATAATGCTCAAATATGACCGAAAATGCTATAATTAATATTTTAAAATCTTGGTAAAAATCAGATGAAAAATACGATTGTCTCTCTGAAGGATATTGCACGAATTTTTATATAACTTAATATTTATTAAATTACTATGATTAAAATTTCTGAAAAACTGATACGGAACTGAATCTGAAAATTATTAACTCATTTTTAAATCATACTCCTTTTACGAATGACAAAAAATTGTAAAGTTTTATTTTAAAATCTAATCACAGTAAGTAAATGAACAGAAATATATACAAAATAAAATATAAAAATGAAAATAAACTAGATTAAAGTTTTGAGAAGAACATGCAATTTGTAGTAAAACCTCAAGGCAAGTATAATTTTGACGGCTTTATTACTCCGGAAATCATGGCGTAAAAGTCCGCCACGAATAGAATATTCTGTTTTCTGCCTACTTCCACCGAAATATCCAGCATTCAATGAAGTGCCAAGTGAGAAACTGTTTGGATGGTTACTATCCTACAGACCCGTTGTAAAACAACATTAGGCTATGTTTTGACAGATCTCGCAATTTTGAAATATGCTTAAATGACACCTGAGCTGACACCCTCCTCTCTACACCACACCAGTGGGTGGACATTTGACCTAACATATATGAACGGCAAGAGACCCCACTTATACGGCATTTCGGTAGAATCGAGTATCGAACCTAAAACCCTCCGATTCCGAATTCAAGACCTTAACACCAGGTCACCATGGTTCCGAAAAACTCTTTAGAACTAAAGTGTTAAGGTATTACTATTTATAATCCAGCATATTATTAATATTAAGTAAAATTTCAAAGTTTATTGTATATAAAAGCATGTTTGTTCTCAGTTCTTTACTTGCTAGACAATTTTGACAAGAAAACATTAAAGTATTTTATGCTCAAGCAAACTCTTTATGCTAACACAGAAATATAAATTGTATCATTCTTATATTTTATTTATTATTGAAATAACTATTTATACATGACTAATGCTGATATAAATTTATTTTGAGAAGAATTATGTGTTACATATATATTTATATATAATGAAAGATTATAAGACTCTATAAACATTCAATCTCTATAAATATGTATGAATGTCAAATTTTAAGTTCCTTCATCTAATAAATATAATTTGACAAACACTATTTTATGTAAAAATATTGATTTAAACTCGAAAATCTGTGATGAATTTCGAGATTTATAAGATAAATAGGTAATAAAAATTAAACTCTTTTTGTACTTATTTGCCATAACCTGAACATATCATAATGTTATTAACTATTATTAGCTACATAATATATTTCAAGGGAAGAAAAATTTCAAATATTAAATAATCTTTGAGAATAAAGGCTCTATGACAAAACTGTTAACGCTTTTACTACTATTGTACCTACCATGAAACAACCTATTTTTGATTTCCCTCTTCAGCAGTATATTAGCTAATTGCATACGAGATCCTCTAAGAATTTTGTCACAGCTATAAATCAGGTAACCATTTTTCAGATATAATCTTCAAAAGACTGTAAAGAAATATTTTTCCTGTAATAAACAAAAATGTTCCAAATGTGGCATAATATAATTTTTAACCTATTCAGTGCTTACAATTTATTTCATTGAAATATCTAATTTCTCTCCTAATAAGAAAAAGAAATTCAAATTTATGGAATAGATACCAATATCACATGGTTCTCAGGTAATTGTATTATCGTTGATGTTAAGAAAATAAAAATATTTAACATTGATTTTTAAAGATGTTGGCATGGTATGTGTATGTGTTTTGTCTGATATTTCATGAGCTGGGCACTTGATTCCTGAATTATTTCTGCATCAAAAAGCATATATCAAAATTGCATTACATTTTTCAAAATGGTCATGATGAATTTTTGAAAATAGGTCTTTCTGAGAATATAGCATATTTGGATATACTTTTGTAACAAATTATATGTCCTAAGAAGAGTTCTAGAAGCGAAAACGGCAATTCTAAATAATTTTTACAGTTGCTTGACAGGAGCCAAATGACATAAGAACTCATTCAATAATATTTTATATTCTTAGATGATAATCGCCAAGTATAATTTTTCTGATTTTATCCATAACTTGATCATTCATCAATGTAGATTATCTACCAGATTGGGGATAACCTAAATGGCACTTTCCACCGTATCTACAATAAAATATTATTGTTTTTAAAAAGAACAATCCACTCTAACTCTTTTAGCTGCATTTCGAATGATTTTGTCGATGGTATTTCCCTGTGAGAGAAATACCTTCGAATTAATAAATTTTTAATTTAATGGCTAATTGAAGAAATTTTCATGTTATTTTATTTAACATTGTTCAAGGTGCAAACATGAACATTATATGAACATATTTTGAAAACAAGGTTAATAAAAATTTGATCATTCAGAATTAATTAAATTGGAAGCATACTTAAAACTTGAGCAATAAGAGAAATATTTTAGAATTTTAACTGATAAGTGCATTTATTGTTTATTTTTTAGTGAATCAATTCAATTGTAGCATTTTTTGCTAAAGATAATGGACTTCCTGAAAACTGAAAAATTTAACTAAATAATGACATTCTGCTTCCAGGCTAATTGAGCATGTAGGATTACTTTGTTAAAAGCATAGCTGTCACCTACTAGAATTAAACTAATGGAGTTTCATCCACTTGATTCTATAAGAAGCAAATTTTAAAATAAAAACCATAACTTGATTTGGCTACACTTAAATGAGGAAGGCTATTAATAGCAAAATTTTTGCAGTTAAAGAAAACTTATTTCAAATATTAGAAGTATATTCATTATTACAATCAGCCATATCTTTCATATCAGGGATATTAAAATATTACATTATTAGAAATACTAAAAATTAGATGTGAGAAGGGTTTTTTTTTTTTTTTCTTTTTTTTTTTTTTTTTTAATGGGTGTACTATATTAATTAATATCGAATTCTTGTTCCACTGGTTCAAATTACTTCGAAGATCCTATTGTCCTATTGGGTACTAAACAATACAAAGATTGAATTTCCGTTTGGCGAAAATTGCCCCGTTCACATTCTAATAATTTTTACAGTTTACCTACTGATTGAAACTGCTTTCCTCCCTCTTAAACGTGGTGTACAATCATTAACCATAAGTTACCTACAATGTTGAGATCAGGACTTATAGCAGGCCATTGCAAAATACGAATTTGGTTTGTTTCAAGCCAATTTTTAATACCATTTTCTGTGTGAATTGGAGCTCAGTCTTGTTGAAACCCGTCCTAACCTCTACCTTCTCCTAACTCAGTATTATATGGAAGAAGATTTGAGTTTAGAGTCTGGACGTAGTTTGTATGGTTATGCCTACCATTTAGAAAAACTAGATTTGTTCCATCTCCATAGCCAACTGCTAACCCAACCATTAGACTATATCCTCCCATTTGTCGAGTAGAATCAGTCTTTTCTTCAGTACCGAGACAGTGCCATCTGGACCATCCAAGTTGAGCTTTTTCTCATCGGAAAATACACCTGAGGTCCATTCAGAGTTCCAGGATATGTGGTATTTAGCCCACTGCAGTCCATGCTTAATGTGTCCTTCATTCCACTTCGGATAGTACTTCCTTTTTTTAGAAGATGAACTTTTTGAGCTTTTAATATAGTTATAGACAGTTTTTTTGGTCACATGTGTAATCCTTGATAGACATTGAGCCTTGCTGACAATTTTACCTATATTTTTGAGTTCACGAATAACTTTTTTTAATCACCAAAAATACTACAGTGACAAAGTATTAGCTAAAAAAGAAGAAAAAAAAAGAATAAACTCAAATGATGCTATCAAATGGAAAGTTACATAACTCAGCTGTGCTTATTGATATTACTTTTACTCCCCTGCTTTACTTTTACCTTATAGAATAAAATACCAAAGTGAGATAAAATATGAGCAAATCGTAGGTCAAGATACCGAGACCATGTATATTTATTTCAAAAGTTCTGAATACAAGGAACCATCTAGTGGCGATTAAAAATTATTCCTGTTTAAAATCCACTTATACATCATCGTCCCATGATTTCGGTTTTCAAAAATGCACGGGTGGTACGCCGACTGTGGGAAGATTCACTGGTTATGCATACATGACACGCCCGTCGCAAAAAAGTTAATACATTCTAACATATTACTCATTTATTATAAACACAGATAATTTCAAAGAGAAAGCATAAAATTATAAATTTAGTTCTTTTATTTAAGAAAATTACCAGTGGATCGAAATACTTCAGGAATCGAAGCTAATATACCGGGTATAAATAATTTTTTCATACAGAATACAGCTTTAACTTACACTATTCCTTCAAGTACATGTCAAAATTGATATAAATTTTTTAATTCAAATAAAATGCAAAGATATTATGACATTTACATACAAACTTCATACATAAAATATATGTAATTAAACATTTGATATTTTGAAAAAGATAGTTGATAACAGGTTAGCATCTATCTTTAAAAGTCTAGAATTGAAAACTTTCAATATTATTTTAATTTTTTTATTTGGTAGGGTAATAATGTTTTAATTCTTCAGTTTATATTATACTTAATTTATCCTTTAGTATGTAAATGATTCTTGAAGTGTAGTTTGAGAATATGAGCAGAATTAGCAAATGGAGTTTCTATAAAATTTACATTAAAATTAATTTATAAAGTCATTTAATAAATTGTTTAATTTTTTTAAACCCAACTGATTTGGTGTGTTTATTCTTGGATTTCCTAAAAGTAAAATTTAGGTTCGTCTATTAAAAATAAATAAAGCGGAGTAACAAACAAATTTACAGAAAGCTCAAAAGAAGCATTTCAACTTTCAGGTACGGAAACTTTAGAATTTTTTTCTATTCAATAAAGATTTGAAAAGCAGTATTGTCTGCAAAAAGAGATTTAGTTCGCTTTCACATTTTTTCAGGTCTTCGATTCTTCTAAATCTCTAGACAGATTATAGTATTTTTGTTGCTCCAATTGAGCTCTTACTATCAGTAATACAAAGAGGAAGAAAAATAACTTTTTCATGCTTTAGAAACTAGCAATGAATAGTAAAAGGAATGAGCCAGGCTTTTTAAAGTGTAAAACAGCAGTTTTCGAATGGATGCCAAATCTTCTGAAGGGAAAAAAAAAAACTTTTTTTTTACCATACAGTATACATAGATGCAAAATAAAATAAAGATAAAAAAAGTTCTGAGGATCAAAAGAAGCTGAGGAATTAAAAACGAACTGCGTCTTGTCTCATCCTTTTCCTTAATACTTAAAAAAAATAGCTTATTCTGGGTTTTCATTAAAGGTGAAACTTTTAATTATAATAAAAAAGCATGTAACCGGTTTTGCGCATCATAAGCATAGCACTTCATCAACCAGCTTAAATGTTTTCCTTAATTGCTCAAAAAAAAAACTCAAATGTTTTAAAGTATCGGCAAGATAATTTTTTTAAAAAAAATTTACTGTAACAGACGTTGTGATGGATAGGTAATGAATAATTAATGAAAAAAATACCTTTTTTTTAATTCAATCCAATAAGTTCTTGTTTTCAAAGTCTAATAAAATTTATTTTCTGAATTTATAAATTATAAAAAAAAATCTCAATTTAGTATCAATATTTATAATTGGCGTAATATAATAGATGCATTTTATTGAAAATTTTTCAAAATATATAATTATTTTTCTATCATCAGGATTTTAGACTCAAAATTCGAAATAAGCAGTATTTATCAAAAATGCCATTTAGTGAATTTAAACTTTTCATCACAAAATTAGCATTCAAAGGCAATAAAATGCAATTCAACATAACAATCCAAGATGCTTATTAACAATGAATATTTTCAAAATATCGGTTTAGTTTTCTGATAAAAATTATCATCTTTGCCATTTCTTAGTTCCTCCCGGAGGGGTATAACGATGCGTGGATTAGATGCTTCCTGTATGGTTGCTGGCTCTCACCCACCTGTAGGGTACACGAAAGGTGAGGGTCTGTATCTTCCCATCGTTGATGGAACATACTTCCTTAAGGAAGGATTGTCCCTTGGCCAGTGATGGTCCTTAGCATCACAATTCCTTCTAGTATTGCTTTTGCAGTAGCCCTGTCATTTAGTATTTATTATACTTGTACCTTCAGGTGAGTAGGAGTGTCAGTCTTATGACTCACGATTTCTTACATAACCAACAGACAGCGTCTCGTAATTGAGGATAAAATGTTCCCGGCACGGTTGTGTGTTCTCACCACCATTGAGGGTACACGAACAAATGTGGATGCCATTTCTTCGTGTACTTTTTCTTGTTCGTGTTTCTTGTGCCCTTCAATGACGGGACGAACTTCTTTAAGGAAGAGCTGTACCATGGCCAGAACTGCTGTAGTTGAGTTCTAATCCTTCAAGTCTTTCCCAGCTCCTTTTATTTTAGGTATTAGGAGTATTCAATTTATGAGCTACCATTTCTTAAGTAATACATATTTTATTAAATAATATTTTAAAATAATTGGCGTGATAAATATTTTAAATACATACTTTTCTTTTTTATGAATGCATTTTTGTTCAATAAAATACTTTTTTCTCACTTCAAACTTAATTCAGAAAATGGTTATGAGCTAAATATCGTAGATGAATACTCAATAGAATTAAATTATTAAAATGTGAAACATGAATTCATAATTTATACATGGTCAAATGAAATCCATAAAATCGTTTAATTTCAAAGATTGCTAGCAACAAATTAATTAAGATTTTCGATAAGTTGGTAAAAAAAATGCTATTTTTCATTTCTGGTAAAGCTGTGCTTTTCTCTTTACTTGAACTATAGTATTTTCTCAGATGAAAACAGCCTGTACTCCAGGTTTTAGAAGTCACATTTTTAAAATAATACCCACGGGGAATTTCAAATTGTTAAATAATTATATTTCTTGATATTCAATAATTTAAAACTATTTGGAATTTTCATATTTGTTTTGTATTGAACATACATAAAACGAATATTTT
Source organism: Argiope trifasciata (assembly GCA_026543055.1). Classification (NCBI taxonomy): domain Eukaryota; kingdom Metazoa; phylum Arthropoda; class Arachnida; order Araneae; family Araneidae; genus Argiope; species Argiope trifasciata. The sequence goes on along the minus strand of JAPMOQ010064530.1, from coordinate 94,984 downwards.
GTAAATATTAAATGAGGGTGTATATAATGGCATTAGCATCATTAATTTTATTTTAAATTATATTCAGTACCTGTGTACATGTATTTAATGATATACTCACAATTGTTGAAGTCTAAATATTATCATACGGGCTCCTTACGATGAAAAAATACCATAAAAATTTTCAAAATATAGTTATATACATTTCACAAAATTCAGAATACATTTCAACAGATTTAAGTGGCAGCATTAAATTAATAAAATTCATATCAACAGATTCTTGAGCTTGAAGTTTTCCAACACATAGCTAGTCCCACTATAATACATTTCTAATGCATTGAATATTTTACTTTTCATATTTTAAATATTAATTAATGCATACCCTTTTGAAGCAAACTGGAACTAGTGATTTAAAAGTTTTTAATACAATTAGAATTGCTTTCCAAGCAGGAAGCAATTACTGAAGTAATATTTTGACCCATCCTCAGGTACATGGCAAAATAGGGATAATCGGCAGACTAAACTGCAATTACAAAAACAGAATTATTTCTCTGCAGCATCCGCTTTGCGGTGCAAGGCTCTCTCCAAAGTTCTTGTGGTATTTTGCTTTTAAGGTGTCTTGGTCTGTGGTCCTTGGTCTGCCGATACATCTTGGCCAGATCCAGAGGCTTGGGTATAGGAACGGGAGAATGAGTCAGCAATCAATGGTGTTACGTCCTTCCGTTGGGGATGCTGAGGAGGTGAGGCCAGTCTCTGATGCTGTGGGAAACGCAATAAAGAGCAGTTGTTTACCTTTGATAGGCCTTGTCTTTGCTATTGTTTTGACGAACAAGATTTCTTTCTATCAGAAGAGAGTGGGGGGGGGACATGAGAATTCCTTATGGTTATTGTGGTTTTGTTTATTAAGAGTACGTTTCGAGGTCTTTTAATTTTAAGATTGGGAACGAATTAATTTGGGCTATTGCTTCGTTATCATTATTGTCCATATTATTATAGAGTTTAATTGAAAGGGTTTTGATAGTCTCTTTGAATGTATTATATTTAATTGCTTTGCAGATATCAGTTTTTCTCATGAATCGCCTAGCTTAACATATTGTTCTGATAATTTGATTATGAAGTTGTTGTAAGATTAATAAGTTGGTTTTTACTGCCTGAATCCAAACGGGGCATGCGTACTGAAGTACTGGACGCAAATAGGCATTAAAAGTAAGCATTTTCATTTCCCTACCCCCGGTCAATTGGGGGGGTTACGTGTATGGTCAAAGAACTTGTCTGTACCATAATAAAAGTGATTTTTCCAAGTATATTTGTGATCTAAAATTACTCCTGAATATTTAGCTTCTAGGGACCACTGGATAGGGCTATAACAGAAATGACGAGAACTAAGGACGTGTCTTACAGGCCAATAATTGTGCAGCCCATACTGCAGATTTTGTGCACCCCTTCTGCATACTTCAGAATTTCCACGCCCAAAGCAGTAGATGGCAGCCACTTAACATCATTTCTGTCCTATCAGGACGGGGAATACCAACCAGCGTACTGGAAACTTCTCATCCTCACATCTGAATTAACCTATTGAAGAGGGAGGGGGGGGGTGTCATACAAGAAGGCAGTCATCAATTGCACTTTCTTATCAGATTTTCTATTAATATGTAATGAGAGTTCAAAAATTCTTCTTTACACAATCAGTGCTAAATAAATCCTTTAAAAAATAATATTAACACAATTTATAATCAATTTTACCAAGAAATAATTTTAAAAGTGTAAATGGGACAAAAATGTATTGTGTTAATCCAAATGAGATAAATTTGATTTACAGACAATTCAAACGATAAATTGATAAGGAAAGATTATTATTACATAAAACTAAATAGGTCCTTTAAAAGCAAAATGCAGCGTAAAATTGGCGCTGCCATAGGCATTAAAATGCTTTATATACTTAATAAATATTAAATAATGTAGAAATGTAGCATTGAAACTGCTCAGTATGTAACCATTCACATTCAATGTGCTTTAATTGCCGAGTTAAATATATGAGCGCTAATAGACTTCCCTTAATTGATTGGAGAATGTCCGCCAAAATATCATGAACTTGCTGCCCTTTAGGTCCGGCACAGAAGTTGACTTTGATGTGATGGTGGATATTATTCTTAAGAAAACAACAACCAAAAAGTCATAGAGGGTAATATCCGATGAACAAGGAGACAATGCTATGGGAAAATAACGGCTGGTTACCTGTATATATGTGAAGTTCCGTCTTAATAATTGCTTCACGCAACAATCAGTATGAGGTGTTCAATCCTGGATGAAAGTGATATTTTGAGGGCATACGTTTAAAGTTGTAGGAATAGAAACTCCCTTGGCATGTCAAGATAATGTTTTTCTGAGAATAAGAAAATTCCAATTCAAACTGCAGATATCCTTTCAAAAAATTCCATCAAATATAACCATTGATAAAGTAATATTAAATAGCAATGATATCCATTACAATGATAGCCTAAAAATCACACCATATTGTCATATACCCAGAATATAAGATTTTTTCTTGGTTAGAGTAAAGTTTTTATGCTTTCGAGATTCAACACTGCGAGTATTATGCTGAAACAAAGTTAAGCTTAGCCACTCTCTCAATATGTTTCATGACTAAGTGATATTAACACAATTTTGGTGAAGTTCTGAAGTGCAAAATTACTACGAATTTCTGAGTCCTAGTCCTGTAATGAAAGCAAAGTTCTGATTTTATTGAAATAAAAATGTAAAATCCGCTATTAGACTGTCCATAAAATTTGATTACGGTATATCCAATATATGAAAAACAATGGCATAACTCACAATGACGCACAACGATTGAATACTGACAGTACGCTCACTTACGGTGACCACATTTTGGACATTAGAAAACGAAATTTGCTTTTGTCTTTTACCTTGAAGAATGGAAAATTGCTGAATTATTTAAAATTTTCTGTCATCTTGAAAAAAGTACCTGGTGACTCCGGGTGTCTGCATATCGCCTTCGGAATTCTTTTAGAACTATGTTTCATGAATTTTTTTAGAACAATATCTCCAGTAGTACTTTTTTTGCGCTACTGGACGCTGAAAATTAAACAATACTCGTGCTAAATCCATATCATTTTTATTCCAAGAATAATACATATAGGCATGGGCTGTAACGCAAATAGAGTTTAAAATTTTCAATGCATATATAAATGAATACTGCATATATTTATTAGCGAATTTCAGTAATAAAACGTTTTATTCAAGCGCATTATTCTCTCAAATAGGATACTAATATGCAGTGAAATATCTGTCACTCTTATTATATACAATTATGTCCATCGTTTAGATATAAAATTATTTCAAAACCTTATTCAATCAAATCCGAAAAAAATTAGAAACTTTTTTTAATTCAGAAAAAAGCAATTTTCGAGTTACGATAATCCATGAGAAACTAATTGAATATTTCAATGCATACTATAATATGATTAGTGTCTGATTTGAAGAAAGAAATATTGACATTAAAAGAACTTTTTATTTTCCCACTTTTGAACGTAACTGAATTTAGGTAGTAACATTAGTCGGTATGGGAAATTTTTCTAAGAGTTCGTCTAATTAGAACGAACATTATATTCTGATAATGTATTTTCTGTTCTATATATTGCCATAGGAAAAGTTGAATGCTTACTAAGTAACTGTCATTTTTGTATTTAACATTTACAAGAGACTGAATTTTCGATTGTATTTTTATAATTAAAATAAATAATTGCCACAAAGTGCATAAATAAATGAATATGGCATCTCTGATAGAGCATATTTCAATTTAAGGAGTCATTTTGACACAACTTGATAGCTATTTCGAGCATGTTCCTCGTAATTTGGAAACGTAGTCAGACGGTGAAATTAATATATAATTAAGCATGCAAGTGGTCATCAGACTTCATTTATTTTTTGCGGAAAAGAGGTTTTAACTTTAACTCCCCGGTCTTAAAATCGATTTCTCATCTGTACGTTAATGAAGCATTCAAAATTATCATTATCTTAAAAGTGTTTATTAAAAAGTTTATTGAAATTTTGAATTCAAATATATAAGAAAATAAACATTCAGCACGGATACAAAGTTGATGTTAAGCAAATTAAATAGCATGATAAAATAAATTTAATTGCCTCTAAGAATTGCCCAACTACGAATTATTTTTCATATTTGTAACATTGAGATCAAAAATTCAAAAAGCACCAGTAGAAATTCCTTTTTAATTCATAAATTATTTCTGACATATTTAACATAGTCTACTGTTTTTACATATGTATTAATTTTATAATAACTTTGCTTCAACAACTGTTTAAATAAACTGATGGAAAAAAATCCCAACACTAGGAAGGAGCTGTGCTAGATAAACGAAATTTGGTAGACGTGTTTATGCATCTGAAAGATGACGTCGATTCAAATTTCGAGCTACGTGTGTAAGTGTGGTGCTAGTAGCGACACTATAAGCATGCAAATGAGGTTTGCTTTAAATAAGCGCTGTAAGGTTCGTGATCGTTATTTACAGTTGAGATTTGACGTAATGGGTTGATGTTAGTCAAGAATGCCTCTGAGAAGACGAAGAAGCCATTATCAACAGCTCACTTTCCTCGATATTGCTGAAAGACTTGGCAGGAATGTATCCACTGTGCATGAGTATTGGCGGCAGTGGTCAAGGGAAGGTACTGCCTCAAGAAGACCAGGTTCCGGGCAGCCACGTGGTACTACTGAGAGGGAAGACCGTCGAATTCGGCGTATGGCTGTGGCTAATCGTATTGCGTCTGCAGCTAAAATTCGAGCTGCAGTTGGCACCAAAGTGACACAACGAACTGTTACAAATCGGTTACTTGAATTACAGCTCCGAGCCAGGTGCCCTGTACAGTGCATTACACTGACTCCAAATCACTGCCGTTTGTGACGTGAGTGGTGTCAAGCTAGAGCTCATTGGATGACGGAGTGGAGATCTGTTGTGTTTTCTGATGAAAATTGGTTCTGCCTTGGTCGCAGTGATAGCCGTTTGTTGGTTAGAAGGAGGCCAGGTGAACGCTTGCTAGTGACCTGTCTGCGGCCTAGACACACAGGGCCTACTCCTGGAGTTATGGCTTGGGGAGCAATTTCGTATGACAACAGGAGCACTCTCGTGGTTACCCCACGCACCCTGACTGCAAATTTGTACGTCAGTCTAGTGATACAACCTGTTGTGCTGCCATTCATGAACAGCATTCAAGGGGGTGTTTTCCAACAGGATAACGCTCGCCCACATACCACTGTTGTAACCCAACATGCTCTACAGATTTTTGACATGTTGCCTTGGCCTGCTAGATCATCAGATCTTTCTCCAATCGAGCACGTATGGGACGCCATTGGACGACAACTCCAGCATCATCCACAACCAGCATTAACGTCCCTGCATTGACCGCCCAAGTGCAACAGGCATGGAACTCCATCCCACAAACTGAAATCCAAGACGTGTAAGACACAATGCATGCACGTCTGCATGCTTGCATTCAAAATTCTGGCGGTTACACCGTTTACTAATGTACCAATATTTCACTTTTGAAATGGCTCTTCTCGCCAATGGCTATACCTGTGATCTTGAAACTTTAATCAATTAAATATGTTACCTAGACAAATGTATTCCTAAAATTTCATTACTGTACAATAATTTTTTCTTGGTATTGGGATTTTTTTTTCCATCTGTGTAGATACAATGAAATGGCACTGTTCAATTAATTTTAAAGCATTACTTTAACTCTGAAGTTAAAATAATGGTTACGAAAAATGTTAAAGATATTTCTTTTAAAAATAAATAATTATCAGTCATTCATCAAATAAATTTATACACGCATATGTATTGCTTTCGCTCGATTGTTTTTTAAATAAAGATCTGCATGATATGAGTGCTAGGGAGAGAGATTAAATTTATATTACAGTATACGCCAAAAAAATCCTTTTCAAATAATTACTATGCTTCGTATTTTGAAAAAAAGTAAATAGGTTTTTGATTTAGCGAAGAGGTACTTCTCCCTCATTTGCAATTCTACTTCTCAAAAATTTCACCAATTAAGAAAAAAGAGAATCAAGAGAAGTTCGATAAGATTTGGAATAACACTAATCAAAATGATAAATTACTTCTAATTAATACGCACTTTTCTTCTACTTTTGTAGCGGAACCCTTAAATCTGTTTCGAATAATTTATTTTTATGAAACTGTTTCTCTTCTTTTAGCATATCTTGCTTGAATTCCTAAAAAACGAAGTTCAATCAGCTATGTTCGATATTCACGCTTCTTCAGTTACATGCAGAATTCTCTTCCTTTCGTTAATGACTAATTAAAAGTTTAATTAATAGTAAAACTTATCTTATGACTAAAACGGTTTCACAGTCAAAAACATGCAGGGAATTAAAAAAAAATGTTTATGTTTTTAAGCTTTTTTTGTTTTTTAAGTTTTTATTAAACCGAGTTAAATATTTTTTTCTAAGATCAGAATAAATGTATTTACGTACATGTAACTCATCAAGAAAAAATATTCAAATTTACATTAGAAAATAATATTTTCTTTCAAATTTTCTACCCTGAGAATGCAACTTGTTATCCGCTGAATCATCGTTCCTATCAATGCATATTATATGAGTTATACAGCTTAATTAAACACATTATTGCCAATAATATAAAACAAAACATTGGTAGATTTTATTTTCATATTATTTAAGAACGCTAAATAAAAAAAGAAAATAGTGATTAAAATTGCTCTATTCTTTTGGAGGGTATTTTAACTATGTATTTTCTCTAATATTCTTCTTATTATTATAAGAAGTTAAATTCGTTTCAAAAATACCTCGATTGGTATATCATGTATGATTGTTTACTTATAAATAATTTTTTCGAGCTGAAGATATTAATGCCTTTCCCATTAGCAGTTGCTTGATAAATTGGATATATGCTAAAAATGCATTTCATCTGTTTGCAAAATGCACAAAGTATATTTATCGCAACCAAAGAAATTAATAAATCAATTTAATTTTATATAATATTGAAATACTGAGTTATTGCCATAGTATTAACACAGGTAACAGTAGATTCAAAAATATAAAGAAATGAGGCTTTACCATTTTCCCCATCATCCATATATTATGCATAGAAACTCTTAATTAAAGTTGGAAGAGCTACTAAAAATCCATAACAGCAACTAATCAATCTCAAACATTATTTATCAAGCTTCTACACTTTAGCAATAATCCTTTAACAACTCATGCTTTGTTTTTTCTCGTTTCGACATCACCATAAATCACTACTTTTTGCTATTATAGAGGATCTCACAGCGTCGATTGTCTTCGCTTTGGTGAACATAAAAAGCATAGCTGGTAGTTCTGAGGTTTTCAGGAAATTATTTTTATATCATTATAGACTGAACAATGATATCATTTTTCGATACTTGCAACAACTCTTTAATAATCAATTGAAAAAAAATGTTTTGTATTTATTACTGTAACTTTTAATGTTCTAGAATGCTGTCAAAACATGCATGAATTCTGAATGTAGTTTGGCAAATAACAGAAACAAACAAAAAAAAAGCAAAAAATACAGTAGAAGCACTGTGTTGTCAAACAGTGCTTCTACTGTATGTTTTGCTTCTGTTGGTATCAACTAAATATTTTCGGGAGTTTATCATCAGTAGTTTATAAAACACACTTGTATATTTTGAAAAAAATGTAAATGATTAATTTTGAATTGAAATTCGAGAAGCATATTTTAAATAATTTTGAAATTCGTCTAAATTAATAATTTCCTGATATTACTGATTTGTTATGCAAATGATTTATATCGTAACGGATAAATAATTTTAATATATATTACTGATTTTGTTTAATATATATTACTTAGTAATAGTACTGACATTAAGAAATAATAGTTTAAGATATCTAAAGAAAGGATACTCTACCTAAATTTTCTTCCAAAATCCTTGAATCTCTCGTAGAATTCTTTCATGCAGGTGTGAAGAGATATAATTAGGAATCAATTTTGTAAGAACACTTCAACAGCTCGGATAGATATTTTTCTGGGATTTAACCTTAAATTACTCGTTTATGCGACTATGGAGATAATGGACTATCTTTTAGTGAGGATTGCCATCGATGCGATAGATTTCAAAAACATACCTTGTAGTTTCCGGTAAACTTCAGTAGGTCAGAAAATTGTTTTTACACCATAGTAGACTGAGCATTGATGAAAGGGATCTGTCACCACTTCCAACTTTTGCGATATTCTACTGAGCACACCTTTTTGTACTTATTATTGGGCCTTTCAATTTGTGCATTTCTATGTAACCTTTTTGTAATTATTATACTGTCTAAACTTGTGTATTTTTCTAGCAGTACTTTGCGATAACAAGTTTCCGTTTTTCTCTCTAGGTATCTATTAATAGAATTTGGCAGTTCCTTTACAGAATACGTTGTATATCTTGTACTGATATAATTGATGAATTTTACAATGAAATTCGAGAAATGTATTTAAATATTTATAGCAGACAGCCCCTTAATCTATCCGAAACAGTAACTTCATCATATTAAACTGAAAATTATTTTCAGGATCTCAGTTAATGAAAGAAAAAGCAATGAAACTATTACTGAATTAAGCTTTAATTCAAAATGAATGAAGTCTTCCGTATTATTTAAACCTCAAAGAAAATTTTTAACCTCATTAAATTCTTCTATTAACATTCAAGTATTTATTATTTTTACTCAATAATTTTAAATTTCGTCTTTTGATATAATTTATAACCGTGAGATATTTCAAAAATGTATTTCTACAGAAATTGGCAAATTATTTTCAGTATATGAAGAAAGATATTATCTTGATAACATTTCGAAGAGAAAAAAAAACGATTTCAAAATATAAGCAGATTTTAAGCAAATCCTCCTACTATAAATTTCATGAGATTATTAGGTACAGAAACCAGATCAATATTTTCCTTTTGACAAGAGCTGTTAGTGTCTTGCACATCGTAAAGATAAATGATTCTGCGAAATTACTGTTTTTGAAAAAAAATTCTGCTCTCAAATTTGACACAGATATGGGACGACTATCAGAAGCCTTACTACTGATTTTTTTTAAAAAAATTGCTTTGCCGATGATATGATTTTTTTTTCGTCATTACATCGATCTATTTAAAGGAAAGATTTTTTACAATCATTGAAGGGAAGCTTTATATCAACTGGATAAAATTTGTATTTTTATTAAAACTTGTCTGTGGAGGCTTTTGAATTAACGTTGGTTCATATACGTTTTGTTGCTTAGTTTTTATTAAATTCTTATAATTTAATGTCAGGTTTACATATTTTATTAATATAATATCAATTCAAGTTTTCAAAATATAAAATTTGAAAAATTAAATACATACAGGTTTAACATAACATATTTTTTTATTTTTTAAAATATAACATAAGCATTAACATATACTAATTTCTTTCAAATAATATTTCAGAAGGCTGTTTTTTCTTATGACATTTCTTTCATAGATAAGCTCAAGAAATACGCGTTCGAAATAGTGTCATTTTATTTCCATCACAAACTTGATTTAACTCGACTACTATAAACAGAATTTAGCACTTAGTTAATATTTATTTCCAATCTTTTCCCCAGACAAATTCTAAATAAAAAGAAAACAATATTTCTACAGCATATGAAAATAAAATGTTTATGAGCATTGGCATTTCATTAATAACTTTAGAATTACAATATATTTTCGATTAAATGATTGTTAAGTTTCACTATTGTTTTTAAAGAAATATGAGAGTTCGTGTTTTACATTTCAAAGCCTTTAAATCTTTAAAAAAAGGATAAAAGGAAGTAGATGTGTATGGGATGTTATCAGTAAGGTATAATTATTTCTACATGTTTCTTTGATTAAACTAAACCTACTTTCCAAGAAAAGTTAAAAATGCTAAAATAAGAAAAGAAAAAGAGAGCCTGAAAAATTGAAGTCATATAAATACATTTTTAAGAAGAAATTTCTGGAAAATTTTATTGACTTGTGTAAAAAAAAAAAATATTTTTTTTCCGGAGTATTCTTAACTTAAATTCACTTTTCCAAGGAACTTTCAAGAAACATTTTAAGGCATATCATTAGAGGGATGTTCATACTGATTTAAAAATTTCATTGGTAATATTAAACAATTCGTCTTTAAGGATATATGATTATTTTTTTTAATTATTTTAAGTATGCAATCGGCGTACAATACATAATTAAAAATCTTAATGAATTAAAATTCTACAATTCATAATCGAAATCTTAAAGTATTAAAACTCCATTACAAAAGCACTCTTTAAAATTCCATAACTCTTTAAAAAATTAATATTTCCATCATAGATATTATTATTTTGTTTTGTATAACTGCATTTTTTCTTAATATGTAATTTCAATTGTTCAATTTTCCATACCCTTAAAAAGTTTACTGTTGCAGTTTATAATACTCATTGTCGAGTTAAGAAATAAATAACTTTTATAATAATTTTGGCAAATAAATGATTTTATTGAAAGTTAAACATCACGTCATGGTAACCTAAATACTGAAAAGCAGTGAAAGAAAGTTGGTTATGAGAGGAAAACTTACACAATTTCTTTGAATTTCTTTTCCTTTTTATATATTTTGATATTCATATAATTGATTTCAATATATTCATATGAAATAGAAAAGAAAAATTTTATAAACGATTAAGTGAATAATTGTCTTGAAAGAATTTTGCATTTTAAAGTGGTTCTTAAAAAAGAACAAAGAAAAGAAGAAAAAACGTGATTGGCTTACAAAGCCTGAAGAAAGATTGAAGTTCTTTGCAGTGTTTTCTCGGTCACTTCTGTTCGTCTTCTGAACATGACGCTTCCCCTTGGAAACAACACTTATTCATCGAGTCCACGGACAAGAAAAAGGAGGAACCAAATGCTACATTGCTTTTCGATTTTGTGATTCACCGAATAAGAATTTCAATTCAAAAAAGAAGACCATGCATTTTGAAATATAAAATGCAATCCATTCGATGCGTTATAAAACTGTTTGTTAAAATCTAACAAAGAGAATAGCGTCAGCTGCGAAACTCTGTTAATTTTCTAATTTTCACTTATTATCAAAATATAATTATTTAAAATTTTCCCAACATCAGGCTACGTGTTAAATTTTACAATGTATTCTTTAATTGAGTAAAAATAGGTATTTCAAAAAGAGGGAAAAATACTTCAAAAGAGAAAGGTGTCATATTAAAAATAGGTGACTTGATTTTATCCAGATATTACAAGATAAACATTATATATTTTAAATATTTAACCACCGACATTCTTCAATAGATCTGATTTACAAAAGGAAAATAAAACGAATAAGGAAACTAAAACCAGAAATTAAACATATTTCAAATCGAGTTGATACGTTTTAACTAGAAATTTAAAAAAAATAAACATTTGTAAAATTTTTCCATAATAAATAAACAAATTATTTTTAGGTTCAAGCTGGATTATGAAAAAAAAAGGAAATTTATATAATATATTTCGTATTATTTGTTATATGCATTAAATTCGAAACCAGATTGGAAATAAGTAAACAATAGGTGCCTAAAATAAATTAAATCAAAAGAGTAAAAAATATGTTGAAATTAGATTCTACAAACGGAAAGATGTTTATTGCTGTTAATATTCTGAACAGCAGTAAACATTTTACAAATGTTTTTAATTGTTCTGTAATCCAAAACCAAGCATAATCATTCGAACAACATGAAAAACAATTGAATAAATAAAATTATATGCAAATCAATTGTATTTATTTTTTATAAACGGAGTGACTATAACCATTTTATTATAAATAAACGCATTTGTGAATACTTATACGAAATTACAGGTGATCAAATTAAATTCTTTTGAATGAATAGTATAGAAAAAAAATAATATTTCTTATTTCGTTTCTAAATGATGGAAGATTCTTACACTAGTGAATATTTAATTAATCAATATAGATGTTTAGAATTTCATAATCTCAATGAAATCCTTATTGAAATTGAATTGAAAAATAATTTTAATGTTATGAGATATTAGGTGAAACGAAATATATTAAAATATAAATAAATAATAAATCAATAATATATATTCAATGTTAAATTAATAAATATACTTGTATTTTTAAAAAACTGATTATCTGAAATTTAAGATAAATTAAATTTATTTTATGCGATATTATGTTTGAAAGAAAATCGGTAAAATTTAGTTAACTTTCAGTGTTTAAAATTAAAAGAAAACTTCATTTCCTATATAAACCTTAAAATAGAGTTCAGAGAAGTGATTTTAAAACTTATTTTGGCAAATTTTATCACAGCTACTCATTTTCATTTAATATTCCTTATATGGCTTCAAGTAGTATTAAATACTATTTACGCATTTTAATTACTAAATAAAAACATATCCTGAATTACAAATTGAGTTACTTTCTGAAGTTTGCTCGGATTACCTTATATATATTAAAGCCTTTTAAATACTCACGAGAAATTGTACTAGAGAAGGGAGCATTCGAATCTGGCTTGTAGTTTATTTAGAAAGATGTACCATATCTTTTCAACAAGAGTGTCTTTTGAAGCTTAACATAAATTCCGATCTACTTGTCAGAAAATATACTAATTTTATAGTATTTTCCTATATTAATATTACATTTATGCATGCTCTACTTGACGTAGCATTGATTTATTAAACTAGTTTATTTCATAGATAATATATTTTTTTATTATGCCAAAATTTGCGAACCATTTAGAGAATCATCATTTAAGTAAATAATCAGCTCAAAAGATCTACATTTATCCATCTATCACAGCTTAATTTATATCTGAAGTATTAGAAAATATTTCAGGCAGTGCTTGCTTTTGGAGACAATATTTTCTTAGTTATGAAACAACTTTAAAATTACTAATAAAAAGATGTTACTCAGTTTATTTAATTCAGCAAAGAAAAATCAATTTTGCAAAATGTAATTATGCTATAACTTTATTTAATTTTGGCGTTATTTTTCGCAACGTTTGGCTTTTCCAATATCTCAAACATATTGTTTTTATATATCATAATTTATGCACTATGTATTAATTTTAGGTAATCATTCGTAACATTTACACTGAACATTCTTTAGACATTAATTATGCCTTGAATTTCTTGAGTTATAAATAACAAAAAGAATAAGTATTTTAAATTATCAATCTAAAGTGTAATGCTCATCATAAAGGACAAGTTGCAATGTTACATAAATTTAAAATAAACGAAAAAATAAAGCTCAATTTTTTGTGAGAAGCTGTATTGGTTTCAGAATTGAAATAATCCAGGTAGTATGAACTAAAATTAGATAGATTTGTCAGAAATCATCCATCTTATAGACTTCTTATAAAATATTAATTATTATGAGTTAATTTAGAATTTATTAATTATTATTAAACTTGTTTAACTTTTCTTTATTTATAATTTTAAAAAATCAGGACATAAAAGTGTACTAAGGATTGTGAAATGTTTGCATGATTATATAAAGTAACTTTATATTATACTTATAACATATAAACCAAACTCTAAAGGCTGTGGAATATGCGGCTTTAAAACAAAACTAATAAAAAAATAAACTTGTTGCTGAGTTAAGACAAAAACTTTTTTCCTATTATGTATCAAACAGAATTAATTTTTTTAACTGGAAATTATGTGGAAATTAAACTGATATCATTGAAAAGTGAGCTTTTTGTGTCTTAAGATCATAGTCAAATTGAGTATAAAGATCCTTTCAGTTTGATATTTTTTTTAAATAAAATATGAATCTCAATTTCCACAAGGAAGTCAAAACGATACGGTAATGTACATTTGTCAAAATTCGAATATTTTGAGGTAATCTGTAGCCAATATTTTTATAATTTTAAAAACCGCTTGTTACCATTTCTGGTATCTATGCATAATAACTATTTTTGGGAGTATCAGTGCAATTGATGCAGTTTTAATGTACTTGTTGAAAAACCGTTAATTAATTTACAGCTTTACCAAAATTACTTATTTCGGGATGGTTAAACACATTTTTGCTCTTTGTAGTCTATTTCTATAGTTTGAAGTCTCTTTATTTCATTTATGTTTGCTTTTCTCTTATTGAATGTACTTTTAGTGAGATAGCGAAACGTCACCAGAGTGTTTCTTATAATGTTTTGCAGGTCCATTAATTATCTGAGCGATGCGTTGGATTTAAGCATCTCTAAAAACATTCAATGAATGAAGCAGTCTCAGATTCGTATGTTAGTTTGTTGATATTTGAATGTTGCCATTCTATATTAAGTAATAAACATGAATTTTCAGTTATGTAAATTAGCTTTTTCTTTCTATAGATTATTCATATTAGATGTTTCATTTATTAAAATTTAAATGCTATTTATTTTTCAAATTCAATTTGGATCGTAATTAGTCAGTTCATTTTGAATCCCTATTATAGTAAATTGCAACTCATCGAATTTTTTAATCAATTTATAAATTTCTTTCTTTTTCCTTGTGAACACCTGAAGGAAAGTTATTCAATTAAATATTTATAAGAAGAAAATAAATGCGCATCTTCATTGACTTAAAAATTCGAGAATTCATAAGCTTTGAAACGAAACTTAAGCTAATAGATAGTACTATTAACGTTGTACGTTTCCAGGCAGTTTGATATTCTTATGTCACAAAGAAAACCAAATTAGCCTCACCGTCTTGATTCCTCGTTGAAGGGTAAAGACACTTTCGTTGCAAGACAAAAATATGTCGGCTAATTAAACAGCTTCTCGTCCCAAAACGAGGATAGTTAATGATCTCGTCAAGGGTGACGCAATTTTTGCGGGTAAGGTTTAGTATATTACAGCATTAATAGATTATATTCTGCATGGCTTACATATTCATATCAATATCTAGAACATTCAAGTGATTCAGAATTACAGGATATCATAGGAATTGAATGGGTTATTCTTAGAGCTTTCCTTCCGTATTTTCTAGTTTTACATAATTTATTAATTTCATTTTTTATTTTGTTTACTAAATGATGAATATCCCTTCTATTTAGTTACAATAAACACAACTGAAAATAGCATTACATGCTGCCATACGATTAAATAATATGGGAAAATATCTGCTTTTTTTAATAATAAATATGGAACACAAATTTATATTAATCTGAATTTGAGGAAAATGTAATCCCTCAATTTTCTGTTTCAGTTTCAAACATGTATATTTAGCAAAAAAATAGAAAGACAGTTGGGACTATTTAGTTTCCTAAATGAAAAAGATATTTTTGTTAATGCCCATTAAGATTTCAAGTGGTATAACCTTTCTTGTAGTTATGATCCCCATAATTACTCGATACAGAAAATAATCATAGTACCTTGAATGTCGAGTAATTGTTTGATATTACCGATACAATTTTAAACAACATAATCATCCCCTTGATGACTTGCCTTGGAATTGTGTTTGAAAGCTGTTTGAGAACTAAATTTGAGTTAAGAATATTATGGAAATGAAAAGATAAATGTTTTTTTTTTCATAAGTCAATAAAATTTTCTGGAAATTTTTCTTTTTTTTTCTTTAAAACGGATAATGAAATCAAACAATCGTTTAACCAGAAATATTTTGTAAATCTAAATTTATCAATAAAATAATAATGCCCGTAAACGTGTGCATACCTTATTTATTGAAATGGATCACATAAAGGAAATAAAATTGTTAAAGTTATAAACAAATATCATTCGTATACATATATGTAGCTCAAAAAAACACAGTGCCAGTTTAAAAATATTCTGCTCTAAAGTTAAACGAATACATTGTTATGGTATTTTGATAAATTCAAAGTAAACCCTCGCGAACACAGATAAATTCTCTTTTTAATGATAGTGTAGTCTTATTTTATAGGGGTAGCGAACCCCTATAATGCAGTAAAAATGGTAAAAAAGCCTGATCACTAATGATGGGAAGCATCTTCATATGCGAATCACGCACATGAATGTTTATTATTTGGAGTCACTTGAGGCTCATTACAATAAAAAAGCATTTTGATAATACATGACTTGCCTACTTTTATAACTTTTTTCTGGGTGGAAATGAATAGGGTTTTGATATCTATCAATTTTCGAATAATAATATTATTAATAAATGTTCTTAGAGATGCATTAAATTATTACTGGCGAAAATTTTTAAAACATTTCCTATCAGTTGCATCAAACGGGTTAATTATTATAAAATGAATCAAACTTTTAAAATATATACTTAGAATATTTACATTATTCTTTCTGTACTCGTACTCTCTTTATTCCAAAATTCATTTGGGTATGTTTTTTTTTTTTTTTTTTTTTTTTTGCTTTTTTAAATTTAATTTTGATGTAAAATTCATGCGATTATTGAATATGATGGCATTGTAATTCTTTATAGTTTTCTGAAGATTTTGATTCAACGGCGATCAAGAATGAAAAAAGGTGCTTTAAAAATTGCCTTTCTTTGTTTACGTATTTATTTCACGATCTTAACTTCACAAACAGGATGAAAATTTGGCACTTATCCCAGTTTGTGAAATATGTTCTCGTATTCAAGCCCAAATAGTATTTGTAACTTTTTTAATATAAATTACTAACTATAATGTGTCAGAATAGTAAACTGTCAAACTTTTCATCAAACATTACAAATTTCGCTGGGGCAAGATGTGGTAAATACGTGAAGTATGCTAGAAATTAATCCATAAAAATTAAAAATAAAGTCTGAAGCGGCTAGAGGCGGCTTTTTAAACAAAGACAAATACAGACGGTCTGCGTTTAAGTTTACAGCAATAATTAAATTACATTCGTGACTTTAAAAAATCTAGATTGAAAAAAAAATCAAAAACTGAATCGTTACGAAACTAGAAAAGCCATGTTATATAAAGGTATGTTCATATTAAGAAAGTGCAACACAATATTTTAAAGACGAATTACAGATAAACCATAAAAGTTGTTAGATATATGAAATATGCATTAATAAAATTTATTTTTTTGTCTAACTGGAGAAATATTTCTGTAGAAGAATAAATGAGACACTACAAGTTTTGATTTTTTTTTAAAAAAAAACCTCGTATGTATACTTTGGCATTAAACCCTTTTCAACATCAATGTTTGGATTCAAAAGAAGGCAAGTCTTACAGCAACATTATCTGATCCAAGTAAATCTTCTTTTTCAAGATTTTTTTATTCATGTGTTTTTTATAATAAACTCAATTATTTTGAAGCCTAAAGATAGAAAAAAAAATGAAATTTAACATCTGAAATAGTTAATATTTAGTGCCTTCATTGAAATCAAAATTTGGTGCAATATCTGATATTAGCAACATGTTTCTTTGTAAATTAAGAGTTTAAATAAATTATCAATTCCTTCCTTGACTATAAAGGACCCAATTTCAGTAAATGATTAAGAATTTATCAGGATGATCCTGAATCTGAAGCGATTGAATTGTTGATGTGTCTATTAATTCCTCTAACACATAACAACATATTGCTTTTTCATTCATAAATTGCCCTGATGTTTATGAAGCGAGGATCATGTCAAAACATGATTAAGAAATTATTTTGAAATCTACAAAGGAAAGTATCGGTTTTTCATAAATTTGTAAAAATGAAATGCCATAAGAATTGGGAAGAGTATTAAAATTAAATATTAGTTTAATTGGTTTTATTACAAATCTATTAAATATATTTTCACAAAAAATAATTAATTCATAGATAAATCAATTAAGGCATGTCAATTTATCTTTTTGTTGTTATTAGTACATGTTTAAACATGAATCTGTACTATTTCTGCTTTATGACCGAAAACAAGCACCAACACTAGTTATTGAAGTAAAAAATACAAAAAGTGAGTTTAATTTTTGATAAACAATACAGTTGTCAAATCAAAGGATCTATAAAATTATCTTTGGTATAAACAAAGAAATAGATTTTACCTTTAAATTATCTATCAGTCAAGAACCGCTAAATTTGTATGTTAGACATAAAAGCCTTTATAGAGAAAAAATGTTTAAGTTCAATATTTTCCTTTAGGTAAAATTATAAAATCTAATTAAATTATTGATCTGGATGAAAATGTTTAGGCGGTAATACATGTACACACACAACATACACACAAACACACATGTCTAAATGCGAGTCTCTTTTAAAAAGTATATTATTTGGGCTCAACTGAACAAATATAATTTGACATTCTCTGAGCATTACTAAAATTATATAAGGTTTCACTATTTAAAAAAAAATATATATATTCTTTCAAGCTTTACAGTTAATGCGGAATATATTTTATAACTTAATCAATTCATTATTTAACGTAAAATAATTAAATGAAGAAATAATTGACATCGTTCTTTGCATTTAATTTCTCATTAGAAGTAAAAACAACAACATTCTTGTTAAAATAAAATCGAAGATAAGTCCCTTAATTACATAGATTCTCCAAAAATAATTGTGTTCTTCACAAGTGTACTTTTAATTAGAAATTGCTTTTTTCATAAAATTAAAGTAACCTTATGCTAATCTTCCTCTAATTAAAATTCAGAAGAGATTTCAGAAGAGGAAAATAATGCAGTTTTTATAAAATATTTATGAACAATACAGATTAATCAATGATTCATAATTTCCATATTTACCAAATTTATATATCTTAGAATTGATATTGAGTAGTTAAATTGGAAAATAGTTATTTATAACTGTATAATTAACAAAACCTTCCTTAAAACTTGTATTTTCATGAATGCAATACAAGAAATTTAAAGAAATCAGGAATAATCTTCATATAAAATGATTTTGATTGCTTAGCATTTCAATAGTTCTCATGCTTTCATTTTTTAACTTAAAAATATTAGCGATACATTGAACCAAATTAAAAGTGTAAATTTAAACATTCAAATTTACTTGTATCTTTTTTAACAGAAATTAGTTCAGTAAATATTAAACTTCACTACATATGGAATATTATTGTCGTGACTGTACATACATTTCGATTGCAAATTAACTTTAGGAGAAAAGTACGAAAAAGCTCCTGCTATCTAAAGAGTAAAATTATAACTAAAAAACTCATAAATAATATTTAAAGATAGTTAGAGTCAATTTTTTTTTAATTCTAATAATGTAGGATCCGGATGGGACAGAATGCCCATCCAACCACATTCAGATCAGGGTCTCGGGTCACTGATTGAAGGAAAAGAAGCCTTTGAATAAGAAAGAAATTTATTTGCAATAAAAAATAAGGAAAAGACATTAAGAATTACTTCAGGACAGGTTATTTACAATAGAGAAGAAAGTATCACCTATAGATGCCACCAAGGATGAAGCCTAATTAATTGTTTCATGGCGAAACTACGTTGCGTATTAAAGGTTCATAATCGGAACAAAATGACCCTCCCAGTCTCCGTCTGACGAACGAATGCGTAGTTCGCTTTCTCTCAAATTTTTACGTCACGCATCTTAGACTCTGGTTCAGCGGTATTTAGCGGTATCTGCGGTGACATCTATTACTACAAAAAAGAACTAAATATGGAATAGTAATGGCCGCTAATTAAATCTCTACAATAATATATTTTGTTCTTAGTAAATTTTACTTCAAATTTTAATTTTAAATTCTTTCTGAAATATTTCTTTCCAATAAATATTAAAATAAAATTAGTTAAAAATTAAATTATTTTTTAAATAAAAGTTAACAATTTAGATAAAAGTTGCTACACTTTTAAGTTGCTACTAAAACAGAGTGATTAATTTAAATTTTATTATTATATAATAACATCGCCCGATTTTAGGGCCATCCATTGAACATTTCAAAATAAATACGCCAACAGTGATAAGTACTTCCCCCAAAAATGATAACCTAATTAACATTGTTGTTTTAAAGTAACAATAATCAAAATTTAATCACCTGATCATATTCATCGTAGAAAACAATAATGTGTTCT
>JAPMOQ010064530.1:37905-65021 GCA_026543055.1 Argiope trifasciata | reverse complement strand
TGTTATTCAGTTTTATAAATTAAATTATCTCTTAACAACTTAAAAAGATAAATTATGTGAACGGAATAGTTTTCCATGGCGGATGGTTCTTACAAAACGGTTAATATATTTTGATGAGTTCTTCCTGCTATTATTGAGCAGGCATCGCTATCCTCAGAAGCTACTGTAACTTCTTTCGATGTTAAGCTTACGTTTTTTTTATTTGCTTTTAATAGTGCCGAATATTCAGGCTTAATTAGCTATCTAACTTATCTACTATTTATTAGTAAATTTTTGAAAATATCTTAACTCAGCAACGAGTTTATTTTTTTATTAGTTTTGTTTTAAAGCCACATATTCCACAGCTTTTGAAGTTTGGTTTATATGTTATAAGTATAATATAAAGTCACTTTATATAATCATGCAAACATTTCACAATCCTTAGTACACCTTGATGTCCTGATTTTTTAAAATTATAAATAAAGAAAAGTTAAACAAGTTTAATAATAATTAATAAATTCTAAATTAACTCATAATAATTAATATTTCATAAAAAGTCTATAAGATTGATGATTTCTGACAAATCTATCTAATTTTAGTTCATACTACCTGGATTATTTCAAATCTGAAACCAATACAGCTTCTCACAAAAAATTGAGCTTTATTTTTCGTTTATTTTAAATTTATATAACATTGCAACTTGTCCCTTTATGATTATCATTACACTTTAGATTGATAATTTAAAATACTAATTCTTTTTGTTATTTATAACTCAAGAAATTCAGGACATAATGAATCTCTCAAGAATGCTCAGTGTAGATGTTACGAATGATTATCTAAAATTAATACATAATGCATAATTTATGATATATTAAAAACAATATATTTGAGATATTGGAAACTAAATTGGAGATATTGAAACGTTGCAAAAAATAACTCCAAAATTAAATAAAGTTATAGCATAATTACATTTTGTATTTTTTTTTTTTTGCTGAATGCTGAATTAAATAAACAGTGTAACATCTTTTTATTAGTAATTTTAAAGTTGTTTCTTAACTAAGGAAATATTATCTCCAAAAGCAAGCACTGCCTGAAATATTTTCTAATAACTCAGATGTAAATTAAGCTGTGATAGATTGATCAAAGCAGATCTTTTGAACTGAATATTTACTTAAATGATGATTCTCTAAATGGTTCGCAAATTTCAGCATAATAAAAAAATATATTATCTATGAAATAAACTAGTTTAATAAATCAATGCTACGTCAAGTAGAGCATGCATAAATGTAATATCAATATAGGAAAATACTATAAAATTAATATATTTTCTGGCAAGTAGATAGGAATTTATTTTCAGCTACAAAAGACACTCTTGTTGAAAAGTTATGGTACATCTTCCTAAATAAACTACAAGCCAGATTCCAATGCGCCCTTCTCTAGTACAATTTCTCGTGAGTATTTAAAAGGCTTGAATATAGATAAGATAATCCGAGCAAACTTCAGAAAGTAACTCAATTTTTAATTCAGTATATGTTTTTATTTAGTAATTAAAATGCGTAAATAGCATTTAATACTACTTGATGCCATATAAAGAATATTAAATGAAAATGAATAGCTTTGATAAAACTTGCCGATATAAGTTTTAAAATCACTTCTCTGAACTCTATTTTAAGGCTAATTAAGTTTTCATTTAATTTCAAATGCTGAAAGTTAACAAAATTTTACAGATTTTCTTTCAAATATAATATCTCATAAAAATAAATTTATCTTAAAATTCAGATAATCAGTTTTTTAAAAAAATACAAGTATATTTATTATTTTAATATTTAATATATATTATTAATTTATTATTTATTTATATTTTAATATATTTCGTTTCTCCTAATATCTCATAACCTTAAAGTTATTTTTCTATACAATTTCAATAAGGATTTCATCAAGATTATGAAATTGAAAACATCTGTATTGATTAATTAAATATTCAATAGTGTAAGAATCTTCCATCATCTAGAAACGAAACAAGATATATTATTTTTTTCGATAATATTTATTCAAAAGAAATTGATTTAATCACCTGTATTTTCGTATAAGTATTTACAAACCCGTTTATTTATAATAAAATGGTTATACTCACTCGGTTTATATAAAATAAATATAATTGATTTGCATATAATTTTATTTATTCAATTGTTTTTCATGTTGTTTGAATGATTATGCTTGGTTTTGGATTACAGAACAATGGAAAGATGCTTACTACTGTTCATAATAATAACGGCAATAAACATCTTTCCGTTTGTAGAATATGATTTAGACATTTTTTTTTTTTTACTCTTTTGATTTAATTTATTTTAGGCACCAATTGTTTACTTAATTCCAATCTGGTTTCGAATCTAATGCATATAATAAATAATACGAAATATATTATTTAAATTTCCTTTTTTTTTTGCATAATCCAGCTTGATCCCAAAAATTATTTATTTATTTATTATGGAAACATTTTACAAATGTTGGTATTTTTTAATTATATAGTTAAAACTTATCAACGTTTTTTGAAATATGTTTAATTTCTGGTTTTAGTTTCAGTATTCGTTTTATATTCCTTTTGTAAATCAGATCTATTGAAGAATGTCGGTGGTTAAATATTTAAAATATATAATGTTTATCTTGTAACATCTGAATAAAATCAAGTCACCTATTTTTAATATGACACCTTTCTCTTTTGAAGCATTTTTCCCTGTTTTTGAAATACTTATTTTTACCCAATTAAAGAATAAATTGTAAAATTTAACACGTGGCCTGATATTGGGAAAATTTTAAATAATTATATTTTGATAATAAGTGAAAATTAGAAAATTAACAGAGTTTCGCAGCTGAAGCTATTCGCTTTGTTCGATTTTAACAAACAGTTTTATGACGCATCGAATGGATTGCATTTTATATTTCAAAATGCATGGTCTTCTTTTTTTGAATTGAAATTCTTATTCGGTGAATCACAAAATCGAAAAGCAATGTAGCATCTGGTTCCTCCTTTTTCTTGTCCGTGGACTCGATGAATAAGTGTTGTTTCCAAGAGGAAGCGTCATGTTCGGAAGACGAACAGAAGTGACCGAGAAAACAATGCAAAGAACTTTAATCTCTCTTCAGGCTTTGTAAGCCAATCAAGTTTTTCTTCTTTTCTTTGTTCTTTTTTTAAGAACGTACACTTTAAATTCAAAATTCTTTCAAGACAATTATTCATTTAATCGCTTATAGAATTTTTCTTTCCTATTTCATAGGAATATAATGAAATAAATTATATAAATGTCAAAATATATGAAAAGGAAAAGAAATTCAAAGAAATTGTGTAAGCCTTCCTCTCATTGCCAACTTTCTTTTCACTGCTTTTCAGTATTTAGGTTACCAAGACGTGTTGTTTAAATTTCAGTAAAATAATTTATTTTCCAAAATTATTATAAAAGTCATTTATTTTTTAACTCGACAATAAGTATTATAAACTGCAACTGTAAACTTTTTAAGGGCATGGAAAATTGAACAATTGAAATTACATATTAAGAAAAAAATGCAATTATACAAAACAAAATATTATCTATGAAAAAAATATTAAATCTTTTTAAGAGTTAGGAAATTTCAAAGAGTGCCTTTGTAATGGAATTTTAATGCATTAAAATTTTTGATTATGAATTGTAGATTTTTAATTCATTAAGAGTTTTAATTATGTATTGTACGCCGATTGCATACTTAAAATAATAAAAAAAAATATATTCATATGTCCTTAAAGACGAATTGTTTAATATTACCAATGAAATTTTTAAATCAGTATGAACATCCCTCTAATGATATGCCTTAAAATGTTTCTTGAAAGTTCCTTGGAAAAGTGAAATTAAGTTAAGAATACTTCGGAAAAAAAATTTTTTTTTTCACAAGTCAATAAAATTTTCTAGAAATTTCTTCTTAAAAATGTATTTATATGACTTCAATTTTTCAGGCTCTCTTTTTCTTTTTCTTTTCTTATTTTAGCATTTTTAACTATTCTTGGAAAGTAGGTTTAGCTTAATCATAGAAACATGTAGAAATAATTATACCTTACTGATAACATCCCATACACATCTACTCCCTTTTATCCTTTTTTAAAGATTTAAAGGCTTTAAAATGTAAAACACGAACTCTCATATTTCTTTAAAAACAATAGTGAAACCTAACAATCATTTAATCGAAAATATATTGTAATTCTAATGTTATTAATGAAGTGCCAAAGCTCATAAACATTTTATTTTCATATGCTGTAGAAATATTGTTTTCCTTTTATTTAGAATTTGTCTGGGGAAAAGATTGGAAATAAATATTAACTAAGTGCTAAATTATGTTTATAGTAGTCTAGTTAAATCACGTTCGTGATGGAAATAAAATTTATTTTAAATTTATTAAAAATTTAAAATTTATTAAAAATTTAGAGCTTATCTATGAAAGAAATGTCCTAAGAAAAAACAGCCTTCTGAAATATTATTTGAAAGAAATTAGTATATGTTAAGGTTTATGTTATATTTTAAAAAATAAAAAATATGTTATGTTAAACCTGGATGTATTTAATTTTTCAATTTTTATACTCTGAAAACGTGAATTGATATTATATTAATAAAATAAATAAACTTGACATTAAATTATAAGAATTTAATAAAAACTAAGCAACAAAACTTATATGAACCAACGTTAATTCAAAAGCCTCCACAGACAAGTTTTAATAAAAATAAAAAATTTTATCCAGTTGATATAAAGTTTCCCTTCATTGATTTTCAAAAATCTTTCCTTTAAATATATCGATGTAATGACGAAAAAAAAAAAAAAATCATATCATCGGCAAAGCAATTTAAAAAAAAAAAATCAGTAGTAAGGCTTCTGATAGTCGTCCCATATCTGTGTCAAATTTGAGAGCAGAATTTTTTTTCAAAAACAGTAATTTGGCAGAATCATTTATCTTTACGATGTGCAAGACACTAACAGCTCTTGTCAAAAGGAAAATATTGATCTGGTTTCTGTACCTAATAATCTCATGAAATTTATAGTAGGAGGATTTGCTTAAAATCTGCTTGTATTTTGAAACCTTTTTTTTTTTTTTTTTTTCTCTTCGAAATGTTATCAAGATAATATCTTTCTTCATATACTGAAAATAATTTTCCAATTTCTGTAGAAATACATTTTTGAAATATCTCTCGGTTATAAACTATATCAAAAGACGAAATTTAAAATTATTGAGTAAAAATAATAAATACTTGAATGTTAATAGAAGAATTTAATGAGGTCGAAAATTTTCTTTGAGGTTTAAATAATACGTAAGACTTCATTCATTTGAATTAAAGATTAATTCAGTAATAGTTTCATTGCTTTTTTTTTCAATAAATGAGATCCTGAAAATAATTTTCAGTTTAATATGATGAAGTTACTGATTCGGATAGATTAAGGGGCTGTCTGCTATAAATATTTAAATACATTTCTCGAATTTCATTGTAAAATTCATCAATTATATCAGTACAAGATATACAAGGTATTCTGTAAAGGAACTGCCAAATTCTATTAATAGATACCTAGAGAAAAAAACTGAAACTTGTTATCGCAAAGTACTGCTAGAAAAGAACAGACATAAGTTTAGACAGTATAATAATTACAAAAAGGTTACATAAAAATACACAAATTGAAAGGCCCAATAATAAGTACAAAAAGGTTTGCTCAGTAGAATATCGCAAAAGCTGGAAGTGGTGACAGATCTATGGTGCTGACTATGGTGTAAAAACAATTTTCTGACGTACTGAAGCTTACCGGAAACTACCAGGTATGTTTTTGAAATCTATCGCATCAATGACAATCCTCACTAAAAGATAGTTCATTATCTCCATAGTAGCATAAAAGAGTAATTTAAGGTGAACTCCCAGAAAAAAATCTATCCGACCTGTTGAAGTGTTGTTACAAAATTGATTCCTAATTATATCTCTTCACACCTATATGAAAGAATTCTACGAGAGATTCAAGGATTTTGGAAGAAAATTTAGGTAGAGTATCCTTTCTTCAGATATCTTAAACTATTATTTCTTAATGACAGTACTATTACTAAGTAATATATATTAAACAAAATCAGTAATATATATTAAAATTATTTATCCGTTACGATATAAATCATTTGCATAATAAATCAGTAATATCAGGAAATTATTAATTTAGATGAATTTCGAAATTATTTAAAATATACTTTTCGTATCTCAATTCAAAATTAACCATTTACATTTTTACAAAATATACAAGTGTGTTTTATAAATTACTGATAATCTCCAGAAGATATTTAGTTGATACCAACAGAAGCAAAACATACAGTAGAAGCACTGTTTGACAAACAGTGCTTCTACTATATGTTTTACTTTTTTTATTATTTTTTTTGTTTCTGTTATTTGCAAAACTACATTCATGCTTGTTTTGACAGCATTCTAGAACATTAAAAGTTACAGTAATAAATACAAAACATTTTTTCAATTGATTATTAAAGAGTTGTTGCAAGTATCGAAAAATGACATCATTGTTCAGTCTATAATGATATAAAAATAATTTCCTGAAAACCTCAGAACTACCAGATATGCTTTTTATGTTCGCCAAAGCGAAGACAATCGACGCTGTGAGATCCTCTATAATAGCAAAAAGTAGTGATTTATGGTGATGTCGAAACGAGAAAAAACCCAGCATGAGTTGTTAAAGGATTATTGCTAAAGAGTAGATGCTTGATAAATAATGTTTGAGATTGGTTAGTTGCTGTTATGGATTTTTAGTAGCTCTTCCAACTTTAATTAAGAGTTTCTATGCATAATATATGGATGATGGGGAAAATGGTAAACCATCATTTCTTTATATTTTTGAATCTACTGTTACCTGTGTTAATACTATGGCAATAACTCAGTATTTCAATATTATATAAAGTTAAATTGATTTATTAATTTGTATTCGTTGCGATAAATATACTTTGTGCATTTTGCAAACAGATGAAATGCATTTTTAGCATATATCCAATTTATCAAGAAACTGCCCATGGGAAAGGCATTAATCTCTTCAGCTAGAAAAAATTATTCATAAGTAAACAATCCTACATGAAATACCAATCGAGGTATTTTTGAAATGTATTTAACTCCTTAAAATAATAGGAAGAATATTAAAGAAAATACATAGTTAAAATACCCTCCTAAAGAATAGAGCAATTTCAATCACTATTTTCTTTTTTTATTTAGCGTTCTTAAATAATATGAAAATAAAATCTACCTATGTTGTGTTTTATATTATCTGCAATAATTTGTTTAACTAAGCTGTATAACTCATATAATATGCATTGATAGGATAACAAGTTGCATTCTCAGGGTAGAAAATTTGAAAGAAAATATTATTTTCTAATGTAAATTTGAATATTTTTTCTTGATGAATTACATATACGTAAATACATTTATTCTGATCTTAGAAAAAAATATTTAACTCGGTTTAATAAAAATTTAAAAAACAAAAAAAGGTTAAAAACATAAACATTTTTTGTTTTCCAGCATGTTTTCGACTGTGAAACCGTTTTAGTCATAAGATAAGTTTCTACTATTAATTAAAACTTTTAATTAGTCATTAACGAAAGTAAGAGAATTCAGCATGTAACTGAAGAAGCGTGAATATCGAACATAGCTGATCGAACTTCGTTTTTTAGGAATTCAAGCAAGATATGCAAAAAGAGGAGTAACAGTTTCATAAAAATAAATTATTCGAAACAGATTTAAGGGCTCCGCTACAAAAGTAGAAGAAAAGTGCGTATTAATTAGAAGTAATTTATCATTTTGATTAGTGTTATTCCAAATCTTATCGAGCTTCTCTTGGTTCTCTTTTTACTTAATTGGTGAAATTTTTGAGAAGTAGAATTGCAAATGAGGGAGAAGTACCTCTTCGCTAAATCAAAAACCTATTTAATTTTTTTTCAAAATTCGAAGCATATTAATTATTATTTGAAAAGGATTTGTTTGGCATATACTGTAATATAAATTTAATCTCTCTCCCTAGCACTCATATCATGCAGATCTTTATTCAAAAAACAATCGAGCGAAAGCAATACATGTGCGTGTATAAATTTATTTGATGAATAACTGGTAATTATTTATTTTTAAAATAAATATCTTTAACATTTTTCGTAACCATTATTTTAACTTCAGAGTTAAAGTAATGCTTTAAAATTAATTGAACAGTGTCATTTCATTGTATCTACACAGATGGAAGAAAAATTAAAAACACCAAGAAAAAATTATTGTACAGTAATGAAATTTTAGGAATACATTTGTCTATGTAACATATTTAATTGATTAAAGTTTCAAGATCACAGGTAGAGCCATGGAAGAGAAGAGCCATTTCAAACGTGAAATATTGGTACATTAGTAAACGGTGTAAACGCCAGAATTTTGAATGCAAGCATGCAAACGTGCATGCATTTTGTCTTACAGGTGTCGGATATCAGTTTGTGGGATGGAGTTCCATGCCTGTTGCACTTGGGCTGTCAATGCAGGGACGTTAATGCTAGTTGTGGATGACGTTGGAGTTGTCGTCCAATGACGTTCCATACGTGTTCGATTGGAGAA
The DNA here is from genome assembly GCA_026543055.1 of Argiope trifasciata. NCBI lineage: Eukaryota > Metazoa > Arthropoda > Arachnida > Araneae > Araneidae > Argiope > Argiope trifasciata. The sequence goes on along the minus strand of JAPMOQ010064530.1, from coordinate 56,412 downwards.
AGATCTGGTAATCTAGCAGGCCAAGGCAACATGTCAACAATCTGTAGAGCATGTTGGGTTACAACAGCGGTATTAGGGCGAGCGTTATCCTGTTGGAAAACACCCCCTTGAATGTTGTTCATGAATGGCAGCACAACAGGTTGTATCACTAGACTGACGTACAAATTTGCAGTCAGGCTGCGTGGGATAACCACGAGAGTGCTCCTGCTGTCATACGAAATTGCTCCCCAAGCCATAACTCCAGGAGTAGGCCCTGTGTGTCTAGGCCGCAGACAGGTCACTAGCAAGCGTTCACCTGGCCTCCTTCTAACCAACAAACGGCTATCACTGCGACCAAGGCAGAACCGGCTTTCATCAGAAAACACAACAGATCTCCACTCCGTCCTCCAATGATCTCTAACTTGACACCACTCATGTCGCTAACGGCAGTGGTTTGGAGTCAGTGGAATGCACTGTACAGGACGTCTGGCTCGGAGCTGTTCTTGAAGTAACCGATTTGTAACAGTTCGTTGTGTCACTGTGATGCCAACTGCAGCTCGAATTTCAGCTGCAGACGCAGTGCGATTAGCCACAGCCATTCGCCGAATACGACGGTCTTCCCTCTCAGTAGTACCACGTGGCCGCCCGGAACATGGTCTTCTTGAGGCAGTACCTTCCCTTGACCTTCAGCAATATCGCGGAAAGAAAACCCACCTTCTTGTAACCCTACAACACGACCTCGTTCAAACTCAGTGAGCTGTTGATAATGGCTTCTTCGTCTTCTCAGAGGCATCCTTGACTAACATCAACCCACTACGTCAAATTTCAAATGTAAATAACGATCACGAACCTTACAGCGCTTATTTAAAGAAAACCTCATTTGCATGTTTATAGTGTCACTACTAGAGTCCCACTTACGCGCGTAGCTCGAAATTTGAATCGACGTCATCTTTCAGAATTATAAACACGCCTACCAAATTTCGTTTATCTATCACAGCTCCTTCCAAGTGTGGGGATTTTTTTTTCCATCAGTGTATATAAACAGTTGTTGAAGCAAAGTTATTATAAAATTAATACATATGTAAAAACAGTAGACTCGATTAAATATGTCAGAAATAATTAATGAATTAAAAAGGAATTTCTACTGGTGTATTTTGAATTTTTGATCTCAATGTTACAAGTATGAAAAACAATTCGTAGTTGGGCAATTCTTAGAGGCAATTAAATTTATTTTATCATGCTATTTAATTTGCTTAACATCAACTTTGTATCCGTGCTGAATGTTTATTTTCTTATATATTTGAATTCAAAATTTCAATCAATTTTTTAACAAACACTTTTAAGATAATGATAATTTTGAATGCTTCATTAACGTGCAGATGAGAAACCGGTATTAAGACCGGGCAGTTAAAGTTAAAACCTTTTTTCCGCAAAAAATTAATGAAGTCTGATGACCACTTGCATGCTTAATTATATATTAATTTCACCGTCTGACTACGTTTCCAAATTACGAGGAACATGCTCGAAACAGCCATCAAGTTATTTCAAAATGACTCCTTAAATTGAAATATGCTCTATCAGAGATGCTATATTCATTTATTTATGCACTTTGTGGCAATTATTTATTTTAATTATAAAAATACAATCAAAAATTCAGTCTCTTGTAAATGTTAAATACAAAAATGACCGTTACTTAGTAAGCATTCAACTTTTCCTATGGCAATATATAGAACAGAAAATACATTATCAGAATATAATGTTCGTTCTAATTAGACGAACTCTTAAAAAAATTTCCCATACCGACTAATGTTACTACCTAAATTCAGTTACGTTCAAAAGTGGGAAAATAAAAAGTTCTTTTAATGGCAATATTTCTTTCTTCAAATCAGACACGAATCATATTATAGTATGCATTGAAATATTCAATTAGTTTCTCATGGATTATGGTAACTCGAAAATTGCTTTTTTCTGAATTAAAAAAAGTTTCTATTTTTTTTCAGATTTGCTTAAATAAAGTTTTGAAATAATTTTATATCTAAACGATAGACATAATTTTATATAATAAGAGGGATAGATATTTCACTGCATATTAGTATCCTATTTGATAGAATAATGCGCTTGTATAAAACGTTTTATTGCCGAAATTTGCTACTAAATATATGCAGTATTCATTTATATATGCATTGAAAGTATGAAACTCTATTTGCGTTACAGCCCATGCCTATAAGTATTATTCTTGGAATTAAAATGATATGGATTTAGCACGAGTATTGTTTAATTTTCAGCGTTTAACGCCCACTTTACAAAAAAAAAAAAATACTGCTGATGATATTATTCTAAAAAAATTCATGAAACATAGTTCTAAAAGAATTCCGAAGGTGATATGCAGACGCCCGGAGTCGCCAGGTACTTTTTTCAAGATGACAGACAATTTTAAATAATCCAGCAATTTTCCATTCTTCAAGGTGAAGGACAAAAGCAAATTTCGTTTTCTAATGTCCAAAATGTGGTCACTGTAAGTGAGCGTACTGTCAGTATTCAATCGTTGTGTGTCATTGTTAGTTATGCCATTGTTTCTCATGTATTGGATATACCGTAATCAAATTTTATGGACAATCTAATGGCGGATTTTACATTTTTATTTCAACAAAATCAGAACTTTGCTTTCATTACAGGACTACGACTCGTAGTAATTTTGTAATTCGTAGTAATTTTGCACTTCAGATCTTCACCAAAATTGTGTTAATATCACTTAGTCATGAAACATATTGAGAGAGTGGTTAAGCTGAACTTTGTCTCAGCATAACACTCGCAGTGTCGAATCCCGGAAGCATAAAAACCTCACTTTAACCAAGAACAAATCTTATATCCTGGATATATGACAATATGGTGTGATTTTTAGGCTATCATTGTAATGGATATCATTGCTATTTAATATTACTTTATCAATGGTTATATTTGATGGAATTTTTTAAAGGATATCTGCAGTTTGAATTGGAATTTGTTTATTCTCAGAACAGCATTATCTTGACATGCCAAGGGAGTTTCTAGTCCTACGACTTTAAAAGTATGCCCTCAAAATATCACTTTCATCCAGGATTGAACACCTCATACTGATTGTTGCGTGAAGCAATTATTAAGACGGAACTTCACATATATATAGGTAACCAGCCGTTATTTTCCCATAGCATTGTCTCCTTGTTCATCGGATATTACCCTCTATGACTTTTTGGTTGTTGATTTCTTAAGAATAATATCCACCATCACATCAAAGTCAACTTCTGTGCCAGACCTAAAGGACAGCAAGTTCATGATATTTTGGCGGACATTTTCCAATCAATTAAGGAAAGTCTATTAGCGCTCATATATTTGACTCGGCAATTAAAGCACATTGAATGTGAATGGTTACATACTGAGCAGCCTCAATGCTACGTTTCTACATTATTTAATATTTATTAAGTATATAAAACATTTTAATGCCGATGGCAGCGCCAATTTTATGCTGCATTTTGCTTTTAAAGGACCTATATAGTTTTATGTAATAATAATCTTTCATTATCAATTTATCATTTGAATTGTCTGTATATTGTCTGTAAATTTATCTCATTTGGATTAACAGAACACATTCTTGTCCCATTTACACTTTTAAACTTATTTCTTGGTAAAATTGATTATAAATTGTGTTAATATTATTTTTTAAATGATTTATTTAGCACTGATTGTGTAAAGAAGAATTTTTGAACCCTCATTACATTTTAATAGAAAATCTGATAAGAAAGTGCAATTGATGACTGCCTTCTTGTATGACACCTCCCCCTCCCTCTTCAAGAGGTCAACTCAGATGTGAGGATGAGAAGTTTCCAGTACGCTGATTGATAATCCCCGTCCTGATAGGACAGAAATGATGTGAGGTGGCTGCCGTCTACTGTTTTGGGCGTGGAAATTCTGAAGTATGCAGAAAGGGTGCACAAATTTTGCAGTATGGGCTGCACAATCATTGGCCTGTAAGACACGTCCTTAGTTCTCGTCATTGCTGTTATAGCCCTATCCAATGGTCCCTGGAAGTTAAATATTTAGGAGTAATTTTATATCACAAATATACTTGGAAAAATCACTTTTATTATGGTACAGACAAGTTCTTTGACCAGACACGTAAGTCCCCCCCCCAATTGATCGGGGCTAGGGAAATAAAAATGCTTACTTTTAATGCCTATTTGCCTCCAGTACTTCAGTACGCATGCCCCTTTTAGATTCATGCAGTAAAAGCCAACTTATTAATCTTACAACAACTTCATAATCAAGTTATCAGAACAATATGTTAAGCTAGGTGATTCATGAGAATTACTGACATCTGCAAAGCAATTAAATATAATGCATTCAAAGAGATTATCAAAACCCTTTCAATTAAACTCTATAATAATATGGACAATAATGATAACGAAGCAATAGCCCAAATTAATTCTTTCCCAATCTTAAAATCGAAAAACCTCGAAACGTACTCCTAATAAACAAAACCACAATAACCATAAGGAATTCACCTGTCTCCTCCTCTACTCTCTTCTGATAGAAAGAAATCTTGTTCGTCAAAACAATAGCCAAGACAAGGCCTATCAAAGGTAAACAACTTCTCTTTATTGGGTTTCCCACAGCATCAGAGACTGGCCTCACCTCCTCAGCATCCTCAACGGAAGGACGTAACACCATTGATTGCTGACTCATTCTCCCGTTCCTATACCCAAGCCTCTGTATCTGGCCAAGATGTATCGGCAGACCAAGGACCTGTGACCAAGGCACCTTAAAAGCAAAATACCACAAGAACTTTGGAGAGAGCCTTGCACCGCAAAGCGAATGCTCCAGAGAAATAATTCTGTTTTTGACATTCCAGTTGAGTCTGCCGATTATCCCTATTTTGCCATGTACCTGAGGATGGGTCAAAATATTACTTCTTGCTTGGAAAGCAATTCTAATTGTATTAAAAACTTTTAAATCGCTAGTCCCAGTTTGCTTCAAAAGGGTATGCATTAATTAATAAATAAAATATGAAAAGTAAAATACGAATGCATTAGAAATGTATTATAGTGGGACTAGCTATGTGTTGAAAAACTTCAAGCTCAAGAATTTGTTGATATGAACTTTATTAATTTATTGCTGTCACTTAAATCCGTTGAAATGTGTTCTGAATTCTGTGAAATGTGTATAACTATATTTTGAAACTTTTAATGGTATTTTTTCATCGTAAGGAGCCCGTATGATAATATTTAGACTACAACAATTGTGAGTATATCATTAAATACAAGTACACTGGTACTGAATATAATTTAAAATAAAATTAATGATGCTAATGCCATTATATACACCCTCATTTAATATTTACAAAATATTCGTTTTATGTATATTCAATACAAAGCAAATATGGCAATTCCAAATAGTTTTAAATTATTGAATATCAAGAAATATAATTATTTAAAAATTTGAAATTTCCCATGGGTATTATTTTAACCCTCTGAGCGTTTTCATTTTAAGTGTGAAACCTCCGAAAAGTGAGGGAAGTAGGAGTAAAATCTGTCGTAAATACGCATCGGTTTTTCTAAAGAGCTGTACGGCAAGCGCTAGAGAATTTTTTCGACCACTCCGCTTCTTCCTGGGTGGTCAACTCGCCTTCGGGTATGAGCAAATGACCGCTCATTCATGTCAGATCTTATGGCTTTCCGTTTATTTCGAATGACTAAAAGTCAGCTGGTTTCTAGGAATAGTGTTTGGGATGACTGTTCTTTTGCCTTTTAACATCGTTAGCTGATAATATCGTTTTCTAAATCGTTGCAGCAGAGTATAAATAAACATAGAGGGTTTCGCTTAATATGCTAGATATTTCAGCACAGAAATTATATAATTTAAAAATAATGAAGGATTAAACTTGCATTCACATTCCTTTAATATTCTTTCAAATAAATCATAGTTATATTTTTGTACAGAGCAATCAATATTTGAATAGCATTTGTCTAGAATTAGAACTTATCAGTCAGTCTGACGTGTAAATAACAATATGTATGTGACCAATATGTCATTTTTCAGAAGAAATAGACATCTTCTGTTATAAAAAAAACCCATGCAAATCAGCAAAATGATTGGATTGCTTAAAAAAGATAGAATTTTAGAGTTATATAATTTTCTACTCATGCACTAATATCTGGCAGTATGTATCATGTATTAATATCATAATAAAGGCTCTGAAATATCTCATAGCAATTTTTCAAAACTGAATGTTGTTTTTAATAATTATTTTTTATTGAAGAATAATGCCATCTTTGTTTTTGATAGTTTCAAAATAATTTCATGTTAAAACTTCGTAAAATATACCAGAGCAAACACATTTTAAATGTCCTTATTTAAAATTTATTTTTGAAGATATAGACTGTTCTAGTCATTTTAAAATGTTTTAAAAACTTAAAATTATCGACATTTTTGTGATTTTTTCCCCTATCTTTTTTCACTTTTCTGTGTGCGCATTTAATGAAATTGTTATCTTCAAAGGCAGCTGGAACAAACAAACGATTATTATTAAATATTATACAGGAGTATTTTATTCCTCGAAAATTTCGATACATTTATAATGTTCTTTAAAATAATGCAATGAACAAAAATTAATTTTCGTCTATTCTTAAAAAAAAAACACTTTATTTGTTACTATTTCTGCCAGTTTTATCAAATAGTGTAATTGACAAAAGTTTCAGTTGTGCTTACATCTTTTTATAAAATTGACTGTGGAAAAGTAATTGATTTAAATAACTGAAATTAAACTTGTAAAACATAGATTCCATTAATGTAACTTTGCAGCATTTTATTTTCTTTTTCTAACTAATGATCGCTAGGAGTAGAGATAATCGCCGAAAACTTTTTTTTTAACAATAATTCATGCCGATGGGTTATTGTAAAAAAAAAGAAAAAAGGAATAAACATCTTGCTTTGGTAAAATAATACATGACGATGCTTTTAATAAAGAAATAAGCATCTAGGACCCTTTACAAATACAGAAATGAATTAAGAAATTGTATGTCTTAGAGTTACGTTTGAAATAAAGTTTGAAAGCTTTAATTGCTTGAAAGAAATGTTTTTATTTTTATTGATTATCTCCGTAGGCATAATAAAAGAATCAAATTATGTAAGTAAATGGATTTAATGAAGAGATAGTGATATTCGTATTTCAGTGTAATCAGTATGTATAAATTTTACAAATAATTGCCAGTGTATTTTGAAAACTCCAGAAAACCAGCGTTCTTATTTAGATATAATTACAGTGTAAGTAATTACTTTCACTTATGATAGAAATATGCTCTGTTGTATCTAGAATCATTGACATTAGCCTTAAATCGGTTTTGAAATACACAGAAATGTTTTTTCTTCATCATAGGGCAAAATGGGAGAAAGAAAGAATTTCTAAAAATGAAAATGAAGTAAAAAAATACATTTTTTTTTCTTTCGAAATTGAAAAATTATATAGAGCAGGCGATCATTGATGACATACTTAATGGGCTAAAGCAGTGTTTCTCAACCTTTTAGTATTCACGGCCCAATTTTCAATCATAATTTTCATCGTGCCCCCCCCTTCCCACCGTATACAATAATAATGTATTTTTAGTATTTTGGCGCTAAACCTACACTACGACCTTAATTTTAAACTTTACATATTAACAAGAATACGGAAATTTATTGGAATTTTGCAACACCGATCCTCAGCATTGAAAAAACAAGAATCCTATGCATTTTCATTGATCTTGCGTCCCACCATGTCGGGCATTCTCACGGTTTCGCGAGAAGTTTCGATTTGTCTGAAATTTGTCTGGTCAGCTTAAAAGTTAAGTTAGGAGCGTGCGCAGATGTAAACAAATGTTTTCTCATAGAGAGAAGGAGAAAGTTTTATGACGTCAATTTCAATTCCAGACCATCTCATTCGAGTCGATCCTTCTATCGCTATTGAATCTATTATGAAAGTATATATGTACACTTTCGTGTAATTGCAATTCACCGTATTAAATATTCACGGCAGCAGACTTATGCGGAATCATGAATAAATTTTTAAGCGGGCGTCAGCGAGCATTAGACGATAGACAAGCATCAACAAGTACACAGACGACCGTGGTTCCGAAAATAAAATCAAGAAAATATTCTCAAGAATACTTAAATTTTGAGTTCACTAGTACTGAAGTAAATGAAGAAAAAAGGTCCCTTTGTATCATTTGCTCAAAAATGTTGGCGGCAGACAGCATGAAACCAAATAAACTTTAACGACAGTTGGAAACGCTTCATAGTGAGTACGTAAACAAACCTAGAGAATTATTCGAATTAAAATTAAAATCATATGAAAAGCAGATATCATTGTTTAAAATAACTCTGTCTGTGAATGAAAAAGCAATTATTGCCTCATACAAAGTTTCATATAAAATAGCCAGACGTAAAAAGCCTCACCATTGGTGAAGAGCTTATTTTGCCAGCCGCAATTGAGATTGCAGAAATTACGTTTGGAGATAATTTTGCAAAACAATTGCAGTCTATATCTCTTTCAAATGATACTGTTGCCCGTTGAATTGCTGATATAGCTGAAGTTGTAGAGTGTCAGGTTTTGTCAAAGTTACGTTACAAATTGTTTTCAATACAACTCGATGAGGCAACAGTTAGCTATAAAAATGGCCATTTCATTGCCTATGTTAAATTTTGTGATGATTTGTCAAGAGTAGAAGAATTTAGTAACAAATCACTATTTGAATTTTGGGCAGGAGTTGATGATGAGTTTTCTGCACTAAAAACAAGGGCATTTCACATTCTACTACCATTCTCAACATCTTACCTTTGTGAAACTGGATTTTCTGCGGTGGCTTCTTTGAAGACAAAATATAGATCTCAGCTAAATATAGAAAAAGAACTGAGTGTGTCTCTTTCTAATATTAAACTCTCCTTCGAAAAATTTTGCTCTGCAAGACAGGCCCAAGGAAATTTCTAATAATTATTAATTTTTTTTAAATTTAGTAAGTTGTTTTAATTTAATAAGTTAATTATTAAATATGTCGAAATGCATTTTTTTTTGTATGTGTGTGTGTTCTTTCCTTTCAGTCACTTAATCAATTTTTTTTTAAATAACATTTTATCTTGGATATGCTCGGGCCCCACCATTAGTGTGCTCGCACCCTCCTAGGGGGGAGCGCCCCACAGGTTGAGAATCACTGGGCTAAAGTTTTAATCAATACTTATAATAAAGCTCAATGTGTGAATGTGTATTGTCGCTGTACAGGCCAAACCGTTAGACCTACAGCTACCAAATTTGGTACATGTATACCTTGGAAGTCCGAAATGCGCACCTAGCAGCCCTTTTTTCGAATTTTTACTTAGAATTTGAATTAATTTAAAATTAAGCGAAATTTAGAGGTTATTCCGCTATACCTTCCGTTAATATTATTGCACAAAGATGATTTTAAATTAACTTAAAGATTTAAAAATTAGCTTTCTAATGATACCAGTATATATAATTTTAGGCTTCTATTTTCAACGAATTTTTAAGAGAAATATTTTAACCATATTTTTCAAAAATATAATTCGGACAAAATAATGACATTTTATAGCAAACGATAAACGAGCAAAGGGAGAAAATAGCTTTTATTAAACTGTTGCCATCGTATTTACAGAAGTTCAAATTTAAAAAATAAATTAACTATAACTGCAAATTAAATCGAAAAAAATGTGACTCTCACCACGTGATTAAATAAAATTAAATATTAAATGTCATGTTTCCTAGAAAAATAAATGAGATGTAAATGTGTCTATGATCGTTTGCAATATTTATAAGTCATTAAGTCAATAAATCCACTTTTTGTTTGAGGCAAACATGATTGAATTGAAACTGGATACGCCACGCATTCAAATTCGAACGAAATGGCTAATTTGTAAATTATTAGTAAAATGCACACATAGTACTGATAACTTGATCTAAATAATTACAATACTACTAATAATAATTACATTTTATGTAACTTGAGTCAAAAAATGCATTAATGAGTAACTGTTATATATTTTCATACTTTGCTCTGAGACTCTCATATTTAACATAATATTTTCACTAATATTTTAAGCAAAAGTTATTACATCAATAAATCTTCTAAATCAATCACTAAAAATGGCTGATTTATATATAATTATTATTAAAAAAGGATTTTTTAAATCTTTTCGTCCACCAATTTCATGCCAATCAATGTTCGGAACTACTCCAAGTCTGATAATCAAATGAATATGTGTTTGCGTATATGAATGAATGTGTGTGTGTGTGTGTTACTGTTCTGCACACCAGATCATGTGACTTAGAGGTACCGCACTTGATAAATTCATATTTACTTTGGAGGATGAAAAGATTCGGAAGGCGGAATTTTTTTAGGGGAATTTTAATTAATTAAAATTATGCTAACATTTTTAATTTTTCTGCGATAATTTCTTCAAATATTACAGTGTAAAACTGTTTTTTAAATCGTCTTAAAAATGACTTTTTACATGGTTACCATTGTTTTAGTTTATAAATTCAAATACTATTTTTAGTGAATATTTAAAAAAAATATTGTAATCATATTTTCTAACAATTAATTTCCCACAAAATGAAAGTAGAATTTAACCTGCAATAGCACGTTAGGAATGTACCAGTGATTGCCGTCACTTTGACAAAAACTAAAACTGAATAATTAAATTAACTCTTATTGCAAATTAAACCGAGGATAGTGTGATATACAGCACGTGTTTAAAAAAGAAGCGCAATATTATGGAACAAATATAAAATGTGATATTTACACAATTGCATGACAGCTTATTACGAATCAGAGAGATATATAATTCAATGCACAAATAATCGTGAGACTTCTATAATGATATGAGTTATATGCCTATCAAAGTTTATATTTGGCTGAGAAGTTATAAAGAGAGGAAGACACATAACTATTTAATTGAAAAGTTTAGAAAGCATTACTCATGGCGGACAGCTGGTCGCCAAAGGCGGCTAGTCTGAATAAAAATTGACATAAATGATCAAATCATTGGAACAGGTAGAATATCTAAAGGTTTTGGAAGTGATTCCACCATATAACGAATCAAATGAATATACTGAGAAGAAATATATGTATATATTTCATATTTTTTAATTAGACGGTGATAAGGTACAGGCGATCATCGAGGATATATGTATGGTCATTAGATCTCGCATAAAGCAAAAATTAATACACAGTTGACAATATTATTTATATAATAGACTTAATATTTATATAATTGATAATTAACTTAAAAATAAAAAAGTGTTTTTCAAATTTCAGTTCAATATAGCATACTAGATAAGGCTTAATCCCTTTTTTCAGCCCTTTAAAGCCCTTTATTAACCTTTTTTCAACCTCTCAATTCAATAGCTAAGGTTAAAAAGGTAGAGCTTTCACGAGGAATTATTCCAGTCAAAAAATTGGACAAACTTTTAATTTCTTTCTTTTTCGTTATTTTCCTTAATTAATTGTAATTAATTTAGATGTAATCTTATCTTCAAATATTAAATGAAACTTCCTGATGGGAAATCTACATGCGTAAATCTGTATGTAAAAATCGTGTATGACACACCAAAACGGAAGCATCGTGATAAATTAAAAGTATCATGCAATTTTATCCAAATGCAGTTTTCTATTAATTTTAAAATATATAAAATCAGACAAAGGATTAATTATTTATGAATCTCTATTCTTAATTATTTGAATAATCATCTAAAATCACACACACACACACAAAATAGATAAATGAAATGTACGTTAGTTTGATATTCTTATTGTAATTATGTCGAATTTTTGCGCCAATCTAAAAGGACAAGAAGAGGCACAAAATGCATACTTGATTGCGAAATCGAATCAAAATGTACTTAGAAATAATTGCTTTTTATAATAATAATGATTATGATAATAATTGTTTTCTTGTTTGGGTCTGACAACTTTTAAGGTTGACCCTGAACCAATGTGTGCAGTTTATGATGTTTTCTTCAATAAGTAATGGCCCCATCAGCAACAAAATTTCAGTAAAGTAACGTAAAGTCATTTATTTGATACGAGTAAATAACAGGCTGTAATTTCAAGACATAACTATGAATGCTGCACTTTTAAATATTCAATTGCATTTTTATTAAGGAATTTCACTGCAAGATCTTATATTAGAACGTCCTTAAAAACGTGTAATTAAGACATGCTATACTTTACACAAGATTAATCAAAAGCTCTCTCATTTATCCAATCATATTTTAACCTCTATCGAAGAGTTCTCACTAGCATATCTACAAAAAGAAAAAAAAAAACCTGCTTCAGAGAACTGTAAAATAAGCACAGAATTCTTGAACTAAATATTAATTTCTTAGAAATGTTTTATAGAGCTACAATTTTATCTAAGAAATATATCTTCTTTGATAAACTATTGGAAAAAATATCTAAAGATGTATTTCGAGGCTAAGACTTTTAGAATGTGATCCATTTCTTAATAATCGTAAGAAAATTAATCAAACGCTGAATTAAATTTATTTTGCAATTTGCTTTCATCTACATCAAGGTATATTATGATTAAATATTAATAATTTTCTGAATAGAAATAATTCTTAAATTTTTTTTATGAATTTGAATGAAATTATTCTATTCAGTTCATTAAAAAAATTTAAAAAGGGGTCACATCATTAAAAAGAATGACGCAGAATTCCATGTTTTTACACAATATAAATCTGATAAGAGAAACAATATAATAATTTATTTTATTACATTCATAGAATTTAGACTTCTTTAAAACGTAAAACTCACTTACATCTGTTTACTTTATGAAAAATAATTAGAGGTAGAGATTAGCGTAAAAAGTATAAATTTGCATTATAAAAATAGTTTAACTCAGAATGAGAAATATATTTCATGCATTAACCATATATCGAAGGCAATTTTTCAAATATATCTGTTTCTAGTTCTTAGTGCTTCAATATCATGCTTAATCACAAGTAAGCTAAAACTGCATTAAGAAAAAAAAAATAATTCAATGGAACTTTGAAACAATATTTTGATTAAATAAGCTATATCAAAGAAATCCTATGGAAACCAAACGCAATTTAAACTTAAGTCCGCATAGAGCCACATGGGACATACTATTGGGGAACTATTTCTGTTCCTCTTTTCTTGAACGAGCCCTTTCCTTTCTCACCCCTCGTTTTTTCCTAACGCCGATTCATTACAATGACCTATGCCTAAAGGAATCTCCGGACCCTCCGATCCTGCGACATTCTTAAATGGTCGTAAAGAATTCATTGTGCTGACTCCCCTCCGAGTCATAAAGATGGCAACACTTGAGGGGGTGTGAACGGCGTTAAAATGCGGGCAAAACAGTCTTGGAACAGTATGCCCCCTAGGTCATTTTCCATGTAAAACGAACGGACGTTCTTCCTTACCCTACGTCGAAATACGTGCAGCGCCCTTTTAAGACATCTTGGTGCTACGTTGACAAACGTGTGGAACCCTTAGAGGGTTAAAAATGTGACTTCTAAAATCTGGAGTACAGGCTGTTTTCATGTGAGAAAATACTATAGTTCAAGTAAACAGAAAAGCACAGCTTTACTAGAATTGAAAAAAAAAACCTTTTTTTTTTACCAACTTATCAAAAATCTTAATTAATTTGTTGCTAGCAATCTTTGAAATTAAACGATTTTATGGATTTCATTTGACCATGTATAAATTATGAATTCATATTTCACATTTTAATAATATATTCTATTGAGTATTCATCTACGATATTTAGCTCATAACCATTTTCTGGATTAAGTTTGAAGTGAAAAAAGAGTATTTTATTGAGCAAAAATGCATTTATAAAAAAGAAAAGTATGTATTTAAAATATTTATCAAACCAATCATTTTAAAATATTTTTTAATAAAATATGTATTACTTAAGAAATAGTAGCTCATAAATTGAATACTCCTAATACCTAAAATAAAAGGAGCTGGGAAAGACTTGAAGGACTAGAACTCAACTACAGCAATTCTGGCCATGGTACAGCTCTTCCTTAAAGAAGTACGCCCCGTCATTGAAGGGCACAAGAAACACGAACAAGAAAAAGTACACAAAGAAATGGCATCCACACTTGTTAGTGTACCCTCAATAGTGGTAAGAACACACAACCGTGAACATTTTACCCTCAATTACGAGACGCTCTCTGTTGGTCATGTAAGAAATCGTGAGTCATAAGACTGACACTCCTACTCACCTGAAGGCACACGGATAATAAATACTGAATGACAGGGTACTGCAAAAGCAACACTAGAAGGAATTGTGGTGCTAAGGACCATCACTGGCCAAGGAACAATCCTTCCTTAAGGAAGTACGTTCCATCAACGATGGGAAGATACAGACCTTCACCTTTCGTGTACCTTACAGGATGGTGAGAGCCAGCAACCATACTGGAAGTATCTAATCCATGCATCCTTATACCCCTCAGGGAGGAACTGAGAAATGGCAAAGATGATAATTTTTATCAGAAAACTAAACTGATATTTTGAAAATATTCATTGTTAATAAGCATCTTGGATTGTTATTTTGAATTGTATTTTATTGCCTTTGAATGCTAATTTTGTGATGAAAAGTTTAAATTCACTAAATGGCATCTTTGATAAATATTGCTTATTTCGAATTTTGAGTCTAAAATCCTGATGACAGAAAAATAATTATATATTTTGAAAATTTTTCAATAAAATGCATCTATTGTATTACGCCAATTATAAATATCGATAATAAATTGAGATTTTTTTTTTATAAATTATAAATTTAGAAAATAAAATTTATTAGACTTTGAAAACAAGAATTTATTGGATTGAATTAAAAAAAGAGTATTTTTTTCATTCATTATTCATTACCTATCCATCACAACTTCTGTTACAGTAAAATTATTTTTAAAAACTATCTTGCGATACTTTAAAACATTTGAGTATTTTTTCTGAGCAATTAAGGGAAACATTTAAGCTGTTTGATGAAGTGCTATGCTTATGATGCGCAAAACCGGTTACATGCTTTTTTATTATAATTAAAAGTTTCACCTTTAATGAAAACCCAGAATAAGCTATTTTTTTTAAGTATTAAGGAAAAGGATGAGACAAGACGCAGTTCGTTTTTAATTCCTCAGTTTCTTTTGATCCTCAGAACTTTTTTATCTTTATTTTATTTTGCATCTATGTGTACTGTATGGTAAAAAAAAAAGTTTTTTTTCCCTTCAGAAGATTTGGCATCCATTCGAAAACTGCTGTTTTACACTTTAAAAAGCCTGGCTCATTCCTTTTACTATTCATTGCTAGTTTCTAAAGCATGAAAAAGTTATTTTTCTTCCTCTTTGTATTACTGATAGTAACAGCTCAATTGGAGCAACAAAAATACTATAATCTGTCTAGAGATTTAGAAGAATCGAAGACCTGAAAAAATGTGAAAGCGAACTAAATCTCTTTTTGCAGACAATACTGCTTTTCAAATCTTTATTGAATAGAAAAAAAATTGTAAAGTTTCCGTACCTGAAAGTTGAAATGCTTCTTTTGAGCTTTCTGTAAATTTGTTTGTTACTCCGCTTTATTTATTTTTAATAGCCGAACCTAAATTTTACTTTTAAGAAATCCACGAATAAACACACCAAATCAGTTGGGTTTAAAAAAAATTTAAACAATTTATTAAATGACTTTATAAATTAATTTTAATGTAAATTTTATAGAAACTCCATTGGCTAATTCTGCTCATATTCTCAAACTACACTTCAAGAATCATTTACATACTAAAGGATAAATTAAGTATAATATAAACTGAAGAAGAATTAAAACATTTTTATCCTACCAAATAAAAAAATATTGAAATAATATTGAAAGTTTTCAATTCTAGACTTTTAAAGATAGATGCTGACCTGTTATCAACTGTTTTTTCAAAATATAAAATGTTTAATTACATATATTTTATGTATGAAGTTTGTATGTAAATGTCATAATATCTTTGTATTTTATTTGAATTAAAAAAATTATATCAATTTTGACATGTACTTGAAGGAATAGTGTAAGTTAAAGCTGTATTCTGTATGAACAAATTATTTATACCCGGTATATTTGCTTCGATTCCTGAAGTATTTGCTTCGATCCACTAGTAATTTTCTTAAATAAAACAACTAAATTTATAATTTTATGTTTTCTCTTTGAAATTATCTGTGTTTGTGATAAATGAGTAATATGTTAGAATGTATTAACTTTTTTGCGACGGGCGTGTCATGTATGCATAACCAGTGAACCTATCCCACAGTTGGCGTACCACCAGTGCATTTTTGAAAACCGAAATCATGGGACGATGATGTAGAAGTGAATTTTAAACAGGAATAATTTTTAATCGCCACAAGATGGTTCCTTGTATCCAGAACTTTTGAAATAAATATACATGACCTCGGTATCTTGACCTACGATTTGCTCATATTTTATCTCACTTTGGTATTTTATTCTATCAGCTGTTGCAAGGGGGGAGTAAAAGTAATATCAATAAACACAGCTGAGTTATGTAACTTTCCATTTGATAGCATCATTTGAGTTTATTCTTTTTCTTTTTTCTTTTTTAGCTAATACTTTGTCACTGTAGTATTTTGGTGATTAAAAAAGGTTATTCGTGAACTCAAAAATACAGGTAAAAGGGTCAGCAAGGCTCAATGTCTATCAAGGATTACACATGTGACCAAAAAAACTGTTTATAACTATATCAAAAGCTCAAAAATTTCATCTTCTAAAAAAAGGAAGTACTATCCGAAGTGGAATGAAGGACACATTAAGCACGGACTGCAGTGGGCTAAACACCACATATCCTGGAACTCTGAATGGACCTCAGGTGTATTTTCCGATGAGAAAAAGCTCAACTTGGATGGTCCAGATGGCATTGTCTCGGTACTGAAGAAAAGACTGATACTACTCGACAAATGGGAGGATATTGTCTAATGGTTTGGTTAGCAGTTGGCTATGGAGGTAGAACAAATCTAGTTTTTCTAAATGGTAGGCATAACCATACAAACTATGTCCAGACTCTAAACTCAAATCTTTTTCCATATGGCACTGAGTTAGGAGAAGGTAGAGGTTAGGACGGGTTTCAACAAGACTGAGCTCTAATTCACACAGAAAATGGTGTTAAAAATTTTTTTGAAACAAACCAAATTCGTATTTTGCAATGGCCTGCTATAAGTGCTGATCTCAACATTGTAGGTAACTTATGGCTAGTGATTTTACACCACGTTTAAGAGGGACGAAAGCAGTTTCAATCTGTAGATAAACTGCAAAAATTATTAGAATGTGAACGGGGCAATTTTTGCAAAACGGAAATTCAATCTTTGTATTGTTCAATACCCAATAGCATGTTCGAAGTAATTCGAACCAATGGAACAAGAATTCTATATTAATTAATATAGTACACCCATTTTTTTAGAAGTGTCCTTCTATTTTTTTCGCAGATTATTACTTCGTCAAAATTGATTTTTTTTAAATGTCTAATTTTGTTTTCTGTACACACAGGTAGCTGCTTGTAAAAAGTTTGTATGGAAAATAATTATTTAAAAAATGCAGTGTCATTAATTTATTCTATTGCTCTTCTACTTTTTTCTCTCAGTATATATATATATATATATATATATATATATATATATACAGAAGTGACAAAAGTCATGGGATAGCAATATGCAAATATACAGATGGCAGTAGTATCGCAGCGAAAAAGTATAAATGCGCAGTTCGTTTTCCAGAGCTTTCATTTGTGTTCAAGTTATTCATGTGAACAGGTTTTTCTTGATTTATGGCGGCACGACGAGAATTAACAGACTTTGAACGTGGAATGTTAGTTGGAGCTAGACGCATGGGTCATTCCATTGCTGATACCGTTAGCGAATTCAACATTCCGAGATCCACAGTATCAAGAGTGTGCCGAGAGTATGAAATTTCAGGCATCACATCCCATCATGGACAGCGCAGTGGGCGACCACCTGCACTTAACGACCGAGACCGCCGACGTCTGTGTAGAATGGTCAGTGTTAATAGACACGCAACACTTCGTCAAATAACTGCAGGAATCAATGTGGGACGTACGAGGGACGTATCCGATAGGACTGTGTGGCGAAATTTGTCTTCCTTGGGCTATGACAGCAGAAGACAGACTCCAGTGCCTTTACTGACAGCACGACATCACCTGCAGCGACTCTCCTGGGCTCGTGAGCATATCGACTGGTCCCTAGACCAGTGGAAAACCGTGGCGTGGTCAGATGAGTCGCGATTTCAGTTGTTACGAGCTGATGGTAGAGTTCGAGTGTGGCGCAGACCCCACGAAGCCATGGACCCAAACTGTCAACAAGGCACTGTTCAAACTGGTGGTGGCTGCATAATGGTGTGGACTATTTTTACATGGCATGGACTCTGTCCTCTGGTGCAACTGAACCGATCATTGACTGGAAATGGTTATGTTCATCTGCTG
>JAPMOQ010064530.1:26533-37805 GCA_026543055.1 Argiope trifasciata | reverse complement strand
TATATATATATATATATATATATATATATATATATATATATATATAAGAAATTGCAATGCAATTAAAGCTTTCGTAGCGCTTATATCATACATCTTGATAAACACATATTTATAAATGTAATGCATGGTCTGTTTATTTTTCATAGATTTAAATCACAAGTATGAGCTTGAATCTGTTGATTGCGAAAACATTTTACGGAGATCTTCGTATATAATGACTATTGAAATGTAATTATTCGATATGTAATGGTTGTTTCTAAATAGATTAGTCAAAAAATTTGTGGATAAAATTATTTTTAAGCTATAAGCTACTTATAGTTTATTTTATCGTATTAAAAAAAACTTCTCACATCTAATTTTTAGAATGTCTAATAATGTAATGTTATTTTGATATCCCTGATATATAAAATATGGTTGATTGTAATAATGGATATGCTTCTAATATTTGAAATAAGGTTTCTTTAATTGCAAAAATTTTGCTATTAGTAGCCTTCCTCATTTAAGTGTAGCCAAATCAAGTTATGGTTTTTATTTTAAAATTTGCTTCTTATAGAAACAAGTGGGTGAAACTCCATTAGTTTAATTCTAGTAAGTGACAGCTATGTTTTTAACAAAGTAATCATTCATGTTCAATTAGTCTGTAAGCAGAATGTCATTATTTAGTTAAACTTTTCAGTTTTCAGGAAGCCCGTTATCTTTAGCAAAAAATGCTACAATTGAATTGATTCACTAAAAAATAAACAATAAATGCACTTATCAGTTAAAATTCTAAAATATTTCTCTTACTTTTCAAGTTTTAAGTATGCTTCCAATTTAATTAATTCCGAATGATCTAATTTTTATTAACCTAGTTTTCAAAATATGTTCATATAAATAGAAATATTATAATTTTATCCATGTTTGCACATTGAACTATGTTAAATAAAATAACATAAAAATTTCTTCAACTAGCCATTAAATTAAAAATTTATTACTTTTTTTTCCTCACAGGGAAATAAATACCTTCAACAAAATCATTCGAAATGCTGCTAAAAGAGTTAGAGTTGATTGTTATTTTCAAAAGCAATAATATTTTATTGTAGATACGGTAGAAAGTTCCATTTAGGTTATCCCCAATCTGGTAGATAATTTACTTTGATGAATGATCAAGTTACGGATAAAATCAGAAATATAATACTTAGCGATTATCATCTAAGAATATAAAATATTATTGAATGAGTTCTTATGTCATTTGGCTCCTGTCAAGCAACTGTAAAAGATTATTTAGAATGACCGTTTTCGCTTCTCTAACTCTTCTTGGGACATATAATTTGTTTCAAAATTAAAAATGTGCTCACATATCCAAATGTGCTTTATTCACAAAAAGTCTTTTTTTCGAAAATTCATTATGACCGTTTTGAAAAATGTAATGCAATTTTGATGTATGTTTTTGATACAGAAATAATTCAGGAATCAAGTGCCTATCTCATGAAATATCAGACAAAACACACATACATACCATGCCAACATCTTAAAAAAATCAATGTTAAATATTTTTATTTTCTTAACATCAACGATAATACAATTACCTGAGACCCATGTGATATTGGTATCTATTCCATAAATTTGAATTTTTTTTTCTCTTTAGGAAAGAAATTAGATATTTCAATGAAATAAGTTGTAAGCACTGATTAGGTTAAAAATTATACTATGCCACATTTGGAACATTTTTGTTTATTACAGAAAAAATATTTCTTTACAGTCTTTTGATGATTATATCTAAAATATGGTTACCTGATTGATAACTGCGACCATATTCTTAGAGTATCTCATATGCAGTTAGCTAATATATTGATGAATAGGGAAATCAAAAATAAGTTGTTTCATGGAAGGTACAATGGTAGTAAAAGCGTTAACAGTTTTGTTATAGAGCCTTTATTCTCAAAGATTATATAATATTTGAATCTTTTTTTCCCCTGAAATATATAATTTAGTTGATAATAGTTAGTAACATTTTGATATGTTCAGGTTATCGCAAATAAGTACAAAAATAGTTTAATTTTTATTAAGTATTTATCTTATAAATCTCGAAATTCATCACAGATTTTCGAGTTTAAATCAATATTTTTACATAAAATTGTGTTCGTCAAATTATATTTATTAAATGAAGGAATTTAAAATTTGACATTCATACATATTTATAGAGATTGAATGTTTATAGAGTCTTATAATCTTTCATTATATATGAATATAAATGTAACACGTAATTATTCTCAAAAGAAATTTATATCAGCATTAGCCATGCATAAATAGTTAATTCTATAATAAATAAAAGATAAGAACGATACAATTTATCTTTCTGTGTTATCATGAAGAGTTTGCTTGGGCATAAAATACTTAAATGTTATCTTGTCAAAATTGTCTAGCAAGTAAAGATACTTTTATATGCTTTTTTATACAATATACTTTGAAATTTTACCTAATATTAATAATATGTTGGATTATAAATAGTAATATCTTAACATTATAATTCAAAAGAGTTTTTCGGAACCGTGTTGATCTGGTGGTAAGGTCTAGGCTTCGGAATCGGAGGGATTTAGGTTCGATACTCGATTCCACCGAAATGTCGTGTAAGTGGGGGCTTTTGCCGTTCATATATGTTAGGTTAAATGTCCACCCGCTGGTGTGGTGTAGAGAGGAGGGTGTCAACTCAGGTGTCATTTAAGCATATTTCAAAATTAAGAGATCTGTCAAAACATAGCCCTAGTGTTGATTTACAACGGGTCGGTAAGATAGTAACCATCCAAAGAGTTTCTCACTTGGCACTTCATTAAATGCTGGATATTTCGGTGGAAGTAGGCAGGGAACAGAATATTCTTACGTGACGAATTTTTCCGCCTTGATTTTCGGAGTAATAAAGCTGTCAAAGTTCTACTTGCCTTGAGGTTTTACTACAAAATGTATGCCCTCCTTAAAACTTTAATCTAGATTATTTTCATTTTTATATTTTATTTTGTATAGATTTCTGTTCATTTACTTACTGTGATTAGATTTTAAAATAAAATATTTCAATTTTTTATCATTTGTAAAAGGAGTATGATTTAAAAATGAGTTAATAATTTTCAGATTCAGTTCCGTATCAGTTTTTCAGAAATTTTAATCATAGTAATTTATTAAATATTGTTATATAAAAATTTGTGCAATGTCCTATAGCGAGACAATCGCATTTTCCATCTGATTTTTACCAAGATTTTAAAATATCAATTATAGCATTTTCGGTCATATTTGAGCATTATATATTACACTTCTTCTTGCATACAGCCGAGCACCACGACACCACTGAACGTAGCAGTATCGACAGGATTTGTTGTGGTTGACTGCTGAAAAAATATATTAATTTTTTTAAAACTTTAACAAGAGGTTAACACTAGATTATGTTTATATAATTTTTGAATATTCACGTTCAACTGAAATCAGAAATATCTGCTGTATTTTTTTAATATCAGTTAGAATTAGCAATTGATATAAATATATATCACGACATAATTCGAAAACAATTAATATAAATGATATACCACGACAATTTTTTCAGCACTCGAAATTTCCTTGCAAATTTTCTTCATATTTGCATTTTTTTATCATGATTATTTTTGCTCATTTTTTATTATTGTGGGTTTCTGATTACAACATATGACCATTAATTTGAATGGTTTAACAAGGGACGTGAGGACTATGAGACCGCTAGTAATGGACTTTCACTCCCCTCTATTTTATTGTTAGCTCAAATGAATGGATTTATTCTGTAGCTTCCTGTTTTATGACCTACAATAAACCTGCACTTTTTCAATACATTTCAGCAGATGGTTTAAAAAAAAATAATTCAGTTACTTCTTTTAGCGATGTCACTCAGACAACTCCACCCCATTAGTGTTCTAGTGATAAATAAGTCTTAGGAGATGATAGAAAACTTGGGAACCGAAACATCATCCAATTTACTAATTCTAATATGAAGCAGTGCCCCAGACACTTTTAAATGAAGTAGAAAGTGATTTTAATAATAAGGATACTTGTAGAGAAGAATTTTTCAATGAAAGTTCGCATTCAATTGATTCTGATATGTAAGTTCAAACATCATTCATTTTGCTAGTAATAATGTTTCATAAAGAATTTATAAAATATATTAATATGCTAAGAGAAAAATAAACAAAATTTATAGATTGATTTTTAAAGTAGCTCTTAACTTGTAAGTGTAAAATGACTTAGAACCCCGTGCTGTGAAAGTCACATAAGCCGATAAAAATAGGAATTTTTCATATAATTGTTTAATTTTACATTATATTATTTTCCATATACCTTTATATACTGGAAAAATATATATCTTTTAAAAAGTGTAAAGTAATATGTTTTTCCAAGAATATTATTTATTGCTACATGTAATTTGAGAAGAAAGTGTATGTTCCAATACATTTACTTTTTTCTGTGATAAAATAGTTTGAAAAATTTCTAAAACAAATTTATATAGTAAGAAAAATGTCTGAAGAATATATTAGTTGATTATCAACCTAATTATTTCATTAGAGCATTTGATTCGAGTGTAAAGAAAATGCGGTCTCGTAGACCGCACTTCTCTAGTTATGTCCTAAATTTTCACCTCCCCGATTAAGGATTAAGTCACAAATAGTATCTACGTTTCTAGAGCTCATGTGGTGGCATTCGGTTTAATATAAATGTAGTTGGATTTTATTAAAAATTACGTAACATAAGTTTAAAAAAATACAAACAAATGACAAAATACACGTACATACAGCATAACAATAAATGATAAAAAAAATGGAAAGAAAATATTTCGAATACAAAAAAAAAAAAACTGAACCAATAATCATAATAAGGCACAATATGAATGAAAATATAAAGGAAGTATAAAATCAGTGAGTTAAATAATGTACCATGAACAAAATACGAAGTGCATTATATGATGTCCTAAAAATTGATAAGATTAATCTAATTGAGGCAGTTCTCAATGATCAATTAGGAATCAAATCATGTTTATGATTCTTACTGTGAGGAGGAATTATTGAAGACTTTACATGGAAGATTTTACTCAGAATTATTGACATGAAACATGGGTTAACTATCTACTCCATATTTTTATTCAAGATCATATGTTTCAACAGCCTTTGAAGTCTAAAGAAAGAAAGTTGCTAGTTCCAAGATTTTTTATTTCAGAAATTCATACATGAGGATTTTATTTTTCTCAGAAAAATGAGACTACGGAATTAAAATATGACACACTATTGACATATAACACATTTTTAACAGTAAAATTACATATCAAATTCAATTTATCAGAGTCGCTTAGTTTCTTTGATACCATATTTACATGCTTTCTTTATATACAAAAGAACAACTGATTAAACCGTTGTTGTATTTGGCTGAACATTTCCTTAGTATTTAAGCATGACTTTTTAAGTCATTTTCCAAATAAATATAAAGCTTTTTACTCATTGAAAATGTTATGCCCCCTTGTACTTGATTAGCTAAACAGACATTTTATTAGACATATAAGCTATACATTATGTCATATTCCATTCGTCAAGTTTAAAGCTGTTTTGAGTTCTCGTTTCTCAGAAATACATAATTTTAAAATTTTTTTTCCTTTTTTTAAGGACATTTGATCCATAAAAATTCTTCCAATGCCAGTTTGTCAAGTCTTTGAGATTACTTTAATATTTTCTCTATGCATACTTTATACACCCAAAAAAATAAGCAAGAAGTATTGATTTTAGAAATAACTTTCATCTTTAGTCAGTTATATTAATTTCAATCCAGCTATATGGTAAATGAAGGATGTGAGATATGAGCAAACAAAATGAAAGATATGAACAAATTTTTATACTTTAAAATTATCTATACTTTAGAAAGATTTCAGATTATATGCTTTGACTTTTGATACTTTAATTGATAATTTTATATTTTAATAAATTTTGAAAAATTATAAAATGAACATATTATTTTTAAAATTTTAATTAAAATTACGGAATAAGCCAAACATGCTAGATTTTGGCTAATTACTCATCATGACAAATTAAATATTTATGTGCCGAATTAAACATACAATATTTTGAAACTTTTTTGATTACTTTACATTAAGGGTTACAGTAATTTAAATATTTTAGGAAGTTAGCTTATAATTTCAATTTTGATGTCAGACATAAATATAAACAAGAATTTAAAAAAAATGAAATTTTTGAAATTGTTGATTTTTACTACAATATTTGTCTATATACAGGGTGTCCCAAAAAGATTGAAACGCGCTTTAATTCTTTAACCGTTAGAGATAAGTAGGTGATGTAATTTGAAAAAATGTTCAAAATAAGGTAGGAGAGAAGATTACATTAAGAAAAAAAATCCACCTATGAATTTTAAAAAGTTACACTTTGTAAATTTTTATACAACCCCTCTATGCAAATTTGGTCAGTTAGAAAGTTTTTCCTTTCCATCTCAGGAGACCATTAAAAAAAACTGCATAATTGTATCTTTAAAATTTTTTGAATAATAACACAGAAAAAAAATTGACTTATGTCACTTTTCCATACTACTTGAAAGACTTTTTCGTCGGTGAAAATAGGGACCATATCCAAATTGATAATAGAAATTCTTCGATCAAAAAAAGATAATAAGCGTAAAAGAAATCCAAAATGTCATTTAAATAAAGTCCTTATTGATGGAGTTAAACAGTTTTGATAACATAAGATTGTAAGAAGTGTAACATAAAAAAATAATAATAAATAAAACGAAAATACATTTAAAAACACACGAATCATAAAGCATTCTCAAAATGCTTTCCATCAACACCAATACATAATTGAGCTCTTCTAATAATGCTCCTGTAAATATTTTGGAGTTCTCCTCCTGTATTATTATTGCATGCATTAATTATCTTTTGTTTAAGGTCAGTTACATTCAGGGGGCGAGTATTATAAACTAGCGTTCGAAGCCGACCCCAAAAATAAAAATCGAGTGGAGTTAGATCAGGAGATCTGAGGGGGACATTTTGTGGGTCCATTCAGACCAATCCACTGTTTATTAAAGTTTTCGTTGAGCCAGTTTGTTACATTTATAGCCTTGTGTGCAGGCGCTCCGTCTTGTTGAAAATACATTTTTTTACTAATGACAATGGTGTCGTCTCCTAAGCATCTGTTACTATGCCATTTAAAATAAGTTGCAAATATTTTATAGCTGTAAGTGTTCCTTCATAAAACACTGGACCAATCAGTTTTCCGTTCCGCACCATACGCACACAGAAAACTTTCTCTGGTGATGTATTTCTTGCACAAAAAATGGTTTTGTATCATTCCAATAATGATCGTTGTGTGCATTTATGTGTCCTTTTTCCGTAAACAAACATTCATCAGTCCACATAATGTTCAAGCCAAAGTTTGAATCTGTGTCCTGTTGGATTAATAACCAATTGGAGAATGCTACACGTCGGTTAAAATCAGAGGGATGGAGTTCTTGAAGTCCATGAATACAAAATGGATGCCAATTGTGTTTTTCAAGTATTCTATGGATTGACGTCCTAGGTAATCCTGTAATTACACTTGCTTTTCGAATGCTTGATCGTAGGTTGCAAGAAAAATATGCAATAATATCAATTTCTTGGTCTTCGTTGTACAAGATATTTCTACCAGGGCCAGGTCTTGGATTAAATGAACCGGTAGTTCTCAATCTTCTCATCATCCGATAAACAAATGTACGTGAAATTTCAGGCAAATAGGGATATCGTCGTCCAAATTCCCGAGCAGTTTCTGCATTATTTCTATTGCAAACCATTGCTAAATAAACCATTGCTAGTTCAAATAGTTCGTCATTTGTTAAAAGTGCCATAATGCAAAAATAGTTACAGTATTTTTACTTCGACAATATGAAACTCAATATCTCTGAATGATTTCTAAACTTTATTTTGATATGCACGAGGAAATCTTGCTTAAGTTGTACAGGAAAGAAATAATATTGGAACTAAAAAAGTTAATTGAAAAATAATCGTCTACATTTCTTTATGTAACTTAAAAATAAAATATTTTTTTTTTAATATACACGTATTAGAAGCGGCTAAATTCCAGTTAAATGAAAGGCAAAAATCGTCTGGCAATTAATTTGTTAGAATGTCGGTTTGACAAAAAATGTGATGAATTTGAAAACAATTAAAATTCTACCAGACTAATTTAATAGTGTTTTTCTTTTTTATAAATTTTGCTATAAAAATCTGTCAAATGGCTTTTATTGATTTTCAACGAAATCTTATAAAATTTCTAATGTAAATTTAGAATACATCGCATAAAATTACTTGCCCCTGATAAGCTTAAAATAAAAGACAATTCTGTAACTGTATCTTGAATCTAACGTAAATACGCAAAAATGTGTTTTGTAAATAATATTAAAAAAATTTATGTGTTTATAATTTGTTGCAAATTTACATTTCCATTTTGGTATATGGTCACTAAAAACAGCGTTCAATTTTCAATTACGCATAACTCACTCAATTTTAAAGATACGGTTATGCAGTTTTTTTTAATGGTCTTCTGGGATGGAAAGGAAAAACTTTCTAATTGACCAAATTTGCATAGAGGGGTTGTATAAAAATTTAAAAAGTGTAACTTTTTAAAATTCATAGGTGGAGTTTTTTTCTTAATGTAATCTTCTCTCCTACCTTATTTTGAACATTTTTTCAAATTACATCCCCTTCTTATCTCTAACGGTTAAAGAATTAAAGCGCGTTTCAATCTTTTTGGGACACCCTGTATACATATACTTTACAGGGCATTATTCTTGACATCGTAAATTACAGTTCTGATGTAGCAGGAATTTTATTCATAAAACTTGACGAAGTGAATGACTAACAATTGAACAATATTCCGGCTAGCTCTAAGAATTATATATCTTATCTAAGAGCATGAAAACGAACACTTAATTACAATTTAATATTAACTATACAAAACTATAATGTGCACATACAGGCAGTGAAAAGTATAACATTCTACATTGTTGACGGCTGGCAGTTAAGTTCCAGAGTTTTTGTTGGTGCCGCTAGTGGGCACACCTAGTTGTTACACTGCAACTCTGGTTCCGGGAAATCATCCTCTGTAAGGAACCAGCAGGCTTTACATTTTTAGGCCTACCTCATTTTCTAAGAGGTACTATTGGCGTATTGTCGCTTTCCTTGCAAATCCAGAGGGCTGACTCCCGCTGGTGTGGTGTGGAGAGGGGGATGCCAGTTCAGGTGTCGTCCTCGTCATCTGACTGAGGATCAAAATTATGAGGTCCGTCCCAGAATAGCCCTCGTGTTACTTTAAATGGGACGTTAATATAACTAAACTAAACTAAACCAGAGGGCTGAAGTATGATATTGCCCAAAAACTTCATCAGGATTATCTGGACATGACACTTCATAGGTAATTTCTTTGAACTTGATCTCTGGACTTATCTTCCATCAACTTGATTAAATAGGTAGCATCCAATTTATTAATGGCATTTTTCGTGTCAGAAAAGCTTGTGAATTCCATAATTCCTTCATTTCATATTTGCTTATGAACCTCAGTATAAGTTATTTCACCAACTAGTCTCCTATAGTCTTTTAAATCCTGCCAGCTTACTTGATTACTTGAATTTTCCACAATCAGCATGTACTCTGTTCTTGTTAGTGGACTGTAACTTTTGTCTCGTCCACAAATTTTACGTCATCTACTCATTGGTTCTAGATATACCCTATTTCTATTTTGATACATATCATTACCTCTGGGATATTCTCTAACATGCTCAATAAAGGGAGTGACTACTTCCCCTACTTCAGAGACAGATTAATGTTTGGTAAGCAGTAAGTTGTTGCTCTTCATTCTTAATTAGATGATATGTGTGTATGGACTTTTTTCATTTTCACATTTGCACCTTCATGTCACTCAGAAAATTTATAAACTTTACTAGGTTCTTCGTAGAGATACCAACTATTCCCACAAGTATTAAACACTATTCAGGCCTTATGAAGAAAATTCTGAGCAGAGTAGAATTTTCTTGGGCATCACGCAAAACAATAAACGGTGTTTTGATTGTCCTAACTTGCAATATTACAGTTTGTTCTGTGCATGGTCACACAGAAAGTAGTCCCAATGAATTCAGCAGGAGAGGGAATCCTCAGAGCTTCGCTCTACAATCTCTCCAGATGGCTGAAGCACTCCTCTGCCTCTTTTCGCTTTAGCTGCCGACTCAGTGCGATACAACTGGCTGCTACACACGACATAAAGCTATACCAGCTATAGAAGGCATGACTCGATGATCACAGGTCAATTCAGCAGAAGCTCCACACAACTCTGGCATTCAGCAGTTGTTTCTCCACAATTTCGAAGTTTCATTACTTGTTGGCGAATCTGACTAAATAAATGCACCACCATCTGCAGCCTGAGAATGGTAGCTTTTTATAGTTTCCTTTAGTGGGGCTGGAAGCTTCTAGGACAATTAGGTTTATCTCCGTTCCTAATGGACTGAGCAACAAAATACTCGAAGTTTCTAGAATTATCCATTCTGTCTCCAAAGTCACCAAAATTGTATCGAAGCTCTGAGGTCACTGGCTAGGCATCCGGCAGCATCCAATATAATTGACAGTAAATCAGTCTTTCTTAAGATTACATTTTCTGCGTTGGTAAGCAAAGTTACTGGTTTATAATAATATTATAAAAATATATTAAATGAATATAGATTCTTCTAAGGATATATTTAAAAAATGAAGATTCTTTTACAAGTATATTAAAGAAATACAGATTCTTCACTAAGCAACAAACCTTGAGAGAGTAATTTGCATAAAGCTATAATTATATATTTTTATATTTCTTCTGTTTTTTTGGAAAAAGTATTGAATTAAATATTCCCCTAGAAAAAATTGCAATTTTTACAATTTCAGAGACATATCGAAATAAACAAATGATCTATTATTTTTTTCAGGAATTTAATAATGCGCTAAGATAGATATACAATCATTCTGGGAATACATAATTTTAATTTAATAGAAAAAATCAGTGTTTAAAGTATCAGCATAGTTTTAAAATATATTTTTATTTCAAACAGGTATAAAAACTTCCGAATATGTTATAATTTGCAATGTCTATTCTGCTAAATTCTGTCATAGTGAAATAAGAGTCAACTTAGGGAACTCAAATAGTTTTTATTAATTTTTTTAAAGTTGCCTTTAGTTGATAAATAAATAGCATGATTTACAAATACAAATGAAAATTAAATGTTCGTA
>JAPMOQ010064530.1:0-11533 GCA_026543055.1 Argiope trifasciata | reverse complement strand
TTAATTTTTCTTCTTCTTTTTTTTTTTGCTCGTGGGAAAAGAAATAACGATAGTAGATAAGAAAAATAAGCCAGGCATGCGAGGGTAAAAAAATGCAATTTAAAACTGGATACAATATTTTGTGCACCATTTAATTTTTCTTTTTGTTTCAAATTGGAATTGGTTTTCAATACCTAAAAGAGTTTGACGAATTAAAGTAATTTTCTTTCTATGATATTTCTAAGTTCATGTCAGAATATGAGAAAAATTGCTATATAGTTTTCTGAGATATAATACTTAATTTAGGAATAAAAATTCACTAATATTTTTTATTCATTTTTCCAAAATATATTTTTAATATTTTTCAGCGAAAGTTAGAAATGAAAAAACTATTTGCGCAGGAAAAAATGATACTTATGAACATAAATTTCCTTTTTTGATATTTGGAATAGCAATTTGATGAAAATCTATTTTCAGATAAAGTTAAAATGATTGATTTTTTATGTCTTTTTTTTATCACAAACAATTTGAAAAATACTTATGTCCATGGTAAGGATTAATAAAATCTTAAAGATCCAATGTATATTTCGGCTTTTTTTTTAAAAATCTATTATTGAAAATAGTTTCAATCAAAAGCAATATATGTCATCTCATAAAAAGCAACACTCAAAATAAATGAATTGCATACATGAAATTTTAAAATTCTACCTGTAGAAAGTGAGCTCACAAAATGTTATTTGTGAAAATGTTCAATTAAATCTAAATTAGATGGGCTGAATTATTTTGCTTTTCAATCTTTTATATTATATGTTATTTACGCTGATTTTAAAATAAATTAAAGAATTTTCAATTAGAATATTTTTTTCTTTTAGAAAGTATCGTAAAATTAGAAAAAATTCAATAATCTTAGGATCGATTAATAATTTATGAATTATCGAGATACAATCTTTTTTCCTTCATTTTGATCCATTCACATTAATGAATATTATCTATTAACTATCTATTCTTATGAATATATAAGAGTGTATTTCCACATAAGTGGAAATTATTGGAAGATTTAAATGTTTCATGGTAAATGAAACATTTAATGGATCAACAATACATGTTATACTTCAAAATAGCATATGTATACAATCAGAGTCAGCTTTTTCTATGAAGCGGCCCTGGCGCAAGAAAAACTTTGGGACCCTAATAATTTGTGAAGCTATAAAAAAATACAGGCACGAAGGCAAATTATTAATGCATATTTATTTAATGTGTGATATTTCTTTGGATAATACATCAAATATTTCAGGAAAAAAATTGCAATTTTCTTTTGATACTTAATATAGCAAGTGCATTTAAACGTTCTGAACACATGTTTCACCGAATATGATTCTTAATTAATTGTTGAAAGAGCACTCAACACTTGCTATAGTAATTGGCAAAGTAAAGAAAGGTTTTAACACTGTTAATACATTTAGGAATAAGTATATTCGTTTTTTTACAACTAGAAGAGATAATTTCTAGGTGTGGACATGGGTACATCTAACAGTATTTAGCAGTTTATGAAATTAATTATCAAATTATTATATGCTATACCATAAGCTGACACTTATTAGGTGAAATAGGTTATCGTAAATATACTTATTTATTTTGCAAAGTTTCTCAAGACAATAATATATACTATGAACTTTGAGTACAACTAAATCCGCTGACTGCTGAATTTAAATTTCTTCCTCAATCCTTTTCATTCCTGCCATGGCCGGAGAAGCAGTAACACAAAGCGCATTTCTAGAAATTGATAGTTTAATTTATCTTCGTTTTACTTTTTGCTTGAGCAACTTAACAAGCCTGAAGGGGACTTCTTTATTTATAAATCAACAGCCCCCCCCATTCATAAGTATTACCGCGATCCTTGCCTAATAACGACGGCGTCAGTCTACTCTCAGTCAGTCACGTGGAATCAAACTTGCATACTTTCAATAGATGTAAAGATTATTATTGTTCAGAACGTTATTTTAATTCTTAATAACGTCTTCTCAGTCACCGGGCTAGGGTGCATAGCACCCGCCACTCCCCGTTAAATAGCAGGTCCTGTATACAATTTTATTATTATACAATTTTATCATTTCTGATTCAATCACTTTTTATTCTCCCGGGAAGCAATTTATTTGCTTCAAATTTTTTCCCTACATTTATGAAAAGTTCTTTTGTTTTAGAAAAAATATACTTCTGAATTAGTTTGTTAAATAAGACATACTATATGTGATATCGCATTTTTAACTAAGGATGTTAAAAATATTTAAAAAGCATAATGTTTTGCATATTTGTGCTAATTATATATATTTTTTATGTAAATTTAAAGGGAAATAAGACAATGAGAAAAAACATTTTATAGATTTAAAACATATTTCTCTCATGTGTTTTTTAAACTATTTTTAACTGATATCTTTCCAAATTGTTACTCTTAAAATTAATGAAAACACTTTCCTCTTTTTTTTTGTCATCAGCTCTATTTTTATCTATGTAACAGAGTTTTCTAGATTCACCCAGATAATTTATAAAGAGGCAACATCAGTCTATCAAGATAAATAACCTTTCCGAAGTTTGAGAAAATATCAGGAATTCTTTAGATGCTTTCCTCTTCGTCTCTAAGTAGGCTTATATTGAAAGTTTTAGTTTTTGAAAAACGATAAATATACCCTCGAAAACTTTTGTTCTTACTTAGTAAGTTGTGTGTACAAATTACAAAAACAAAGCTAATTAGTTTTGAAAATTTACTTGATTCAAAAATGAATATTGCGTTCACATCACAATTTAAGTTTAAAACGTTTTTTCTCATATCTCGATATTCATCTGATTGAATAAAACTTTACTAGAGTATTTTGTTGTTGATGAAATCGTTCTAGTAAGTTGAAGATACCAAGGAATATTTTCTACAGAAAATAATTAAAAATTAAATGAAATAATTTAAAAGGTGGTGAAAATTTAAAGAAATCAACTTAATTATACTAACATACCCTTTATAAAGCAACACTAGCATTATTTTAAGAGCTAAGTGATTTCAAACCGTGGTCAGATAACGAGGATAACATCTTTATTGACACTTCCCTCTCCAAATTTCCCGCGTCTACTAGAGGAATTCGGCCCCAAAGAATTTAGCTTACACCAAATCCACTTCCACGACGGTTCTTTCGATGAAGTGTAGTCTAGAACCCGATGAAATGTAGTCTCTTTTGCGAAACCGAGACCGTACCACCAGACCGCTTGTTCGTTCAACAGCAATAGGTATCATTCCGGTTTAATTAGGAGGATGACAATCACGATGATAAAGTAAGGCCGCCGGTAAGTGACATTTTTTTTTAATTGTTACACCTAACAGCTTCAGAACTATTTCAAATTATTCTGTCAATAGAAGTTTTCACAAGCAGGAATATTCGTAGTATTTGTAAAAAATCAATTAAAGAATATATTCTTAATTTCAAGTAAATTCTAATTGTCTTCTAATTATTGTAAAACAAATTTCAATAGTGAGAAAACAGTTAGAATTTACTTGAAATTAAGAATATATTCATATGTGAGTATATTCTTAGTTTGAAATAGAGAAAGGGAGAAAAAATGCACGCCATATTCAGATTGCTTCTGCGACGTGTTCTTTGTAGTGCTTCTTTATAATGTCAGTCTTAATTGAAAATTCCGCCGCTTGTGAAATCAGATCTGTGATTCGTTTTCTAAATGCAAAGAAAGTTAAACCAAGTGAAATTTATCAGCAAATCAACGATGTTTACTGAAAAAAATGTTTTGAATGATTCTATGGTTAGAAGATGGATCAGAGAGTTCAATGAAGGACATGATCAAGTGCACGCTGAAGAACGAAGTGGATGCCCGTCTTTGGTTACAGATGAACTGGTTCACGCACTGAAACAGAAGTTTCAGCAAAGCCGTAAGTTTACAATTAGTGCTCTTGCTATGGATTTTTCGCAAATCTCACGATCATTAACTCATAAAATTGTAACTCAAAAATTGAAATTTCGAAAACTTTACTCACTTTCCGTTCCCAAAATTCTAACTGAACAACACCAAAAATAACGGATGGGCAGTGCACTTAAGTTTTTGATACTTTACAATTAAGACGGCGATTATTTTCTTTCTCGGATAATCACGGGGGTTGAAACTTAGGTATCTTTCGACATCCCTGAAAGTTATCGGCAATCAATGGATTGGAGGCACACTTCCTCCCCAACGAAAGTTAAGTGAAAGCAAACCTTGACACTTATAAAAGTCATTATTAGGACAGAAAATATATTTTGCTGATTGATTTCTTACCACGAGGACAATATATCAGAAGCGCCGATAATTACTGCCAAACGGTGCTGTTATTTTGCACAATAATACCCAACCTCACACTCTGAACGTGGCAAAACGACTCCTACAGAAATTTGAGTGGAACATGTTTGATCATTCTCTGTACAGCCCAAACCTCGCTCTTAGCGACTTTCAATTCTTCTAACGCATAAAATCTTTCCTTGGTGGTCAACAGTTTAACGATGAAGACGAGCTGAAAGAGCATGTTACCACATGGTTGAAAACACAGGTGGCAACCTTCTATGAAGAAGTAATGCAAAAACGTGTGACATGCTATGAAAAGGGCCTACAAAATTCCGGTAGGTATGTAGAAAAGTAGTTTAATAGTTGTGGATTTGTGTAGAATAATTTTTTTTCTTAATCTGTACACTTTTTTTTTATATAACCAAACGGAACTTACCTTGTGGATATACCTCATAAAAATACATTCTAAAATAAACTTTCTTTGAATTATTATTTTGAAAATTACTTTTTAATTAATTTTTTAATTTGTAAGTATATTCCTTATTTAGGACATAAATTTTCAATATATAATGATCACTTGGAAATTTAGGTTCTAAGATCTTTAATACCTAAATATATATATATATATATATATGTATATATATATAAATATAAGCTGCTTATTACTCTCTTTTTAAAAATATTATAAAATAAATGGGTTTTAAATTACTATTATTTATATTTTGGACATAAATTATCCTTAAGCACGATTAATTTGGGTTAACATTAACAAAAATTAAGCATAATTATTGAATTCTCAAAATCGATATTCATTTCCTTGATATTACCTGTTTTTACCCGCATTTAAGGATGTCATATTTCACAATAACGCAATTCAAAACTCCTTACTATTGAATCTTGTCTCATTTGTCCATATAATGAACATTTAAATGGCGCTCAACAAATGGAATACAGAAACAAAAATCTTTGATTTTCTATCTTTTTTACATTCATAAAAACAAGGATTCTTAATTTTAAGCTTCACATAATTTGAAATTTAAATAGAATATTTGGATTTTTTATATGAAATGATGATATCCGTAGTTTAATAATTTTATCCTTAAATAAGAATTTAAATTTGGACCATCATTAGGTAGATAGAACAGAACATTATTAACTTTATATTTATTAAAATTATGATGACAATATGCCTCCTTAAAATAATAGTTGTTTCTTAGAAATATACAAGTTCACATTCGGTTCCTAAAAAAGTACATAATACCATAAAAAGAACCAGTAAAAATAATCTGGTTGTGTGTGTATATGTATATGAAGATGAATAAAGAATATTTTCTGAGGCACTATCTGCATTGTTGATATGGTGACAAATTGTAGAAAAATATATTGATTTCATCTAAGCGGCCAGGTACCATTACTTTGCCAACTTATATGCATTGAATGTTTTTGATAATGAATGAACCTCAAAGTATCTCATAAATATCATAAAAACAAAGATTAAATGTTAAGAAATCTAAACTACCTTTAAGATTCATCATGATATGTCATTCTGAAATGCCCATGTCCATGAAAGCAGCAATCTCCTTTAATGACAATCAAATGCGTTTCCTACAGTAGATGGACGTAAATAAATGGAGAAATTTAACAGCAACAAAAGTAATTCTTGAAAGAATCTTGTAAATGTAGTTTATGAGCGTCTCAAACAGGCATATAAAATTTGAGAATGAATCATAGTTTTTTTTTATGTGACATAATAATTATGAAAGAGCATATTTTCATTCCTGCATGTAAAACAGAAAACTTCTTATAAAACGAAAAGACCAAATTTCGATTTAATCCCGATCCAATTAACTAAAATTAGGAAATATATGACAGGACTATTTTTTTAACTTTTCGTAACATTTGATTAATAAAAAATCGTACTTTGATGAACATACAGAGTAAAAAAAAATTGCTAATTACTTAATATTATTATAAATTTCTGATTTAACATTATCAGCAAAGAAGAAATTTAAGATAAATTTTGATTATCTGTAAGTAATTCGAAGCATATAGCAGCATTCCCAACAAATGCAAAGTTAATATTGATTTAAGGAATGATACAAGAAGATACACTTTGATCTTATTAAATTTTCTATGAAAAATGGATTTCTTTGGAGAGTTGAAGTTTTAATTTTAAAACAAATGTAAGAAGGAGCATTATTTTAATTTTTATGATTATTTTTTTCAAAAAATTAACAGATTTTTACAAAAGTAAAGAATATCATTAGAAAGGGCATAATATTTTAGGGAAATAAGAAAACACGTAAAATCCGATGATATCATATTAAATGTAATTGTATGAAATCCTGACTAGAAGTTATATTTTAACTTAAAGAAAAATCTGTCCTAGAATTTTTTATAAAATGTCTAAGTCAAATATATTCATTTTAAAAATCAAATTCATTATGTGTTCCTTATATCAACGAAGAATTCAGTATGGATAAAATGAGTCTTCAAATATTTTTTTTAAAATTATTATTTAAAGAAATCTCTGTCTTAGAAGAAAAATTTAAATATAAATCAAACATATACTTGGAAAGTAGATAGAGAAATAAAATAAAAATGTCCATAGTAGCAGGATATATATTCATAAGGATAAATATTCATAATTTCTGTAATTTTCCTTTTAAAT
The DNA here is from genome assembly GCA_026543055.1 of Argiope trifasciata. NCBI lineage: Eukaryota > Metazoa > Arthropoda > Arachnida > Araneae > Araneidae > Argiope > Argiope trifasciata. Next base: position 4,572 of record JAPMOQ010064530.1, on the reverse strand, counting down.
TATCCTCTTAATTTCCATTCATCTAAATCATAATAATTATCAAGTAATTTGGATAGTAAGAAATGTGTTAAATTAAATACGTACGTGTGGTTAAAAATTATTATTTTTGTTTTTTGTTGCAAATTTAATAATAACGTAATATTTTACTCCAAAACATCACAGGACTAATTTTGAATAACGATTTCAGTACAAATGTTTTTAACAAACATTTTGTGACTTCCTGCAATTATTATATATACGGAAATTTAAATTATATATAGCCATATAACATTCAGTTATTATTTTACCACAGAAATATTACATTAGCGCCACATATTTTAAAGACAGAATAGTATGTGGAAATAATTGTCTCATTTTTCGCAATTTTATTCCAATTTTTCTTTTATTTTTTCTATTACCTTTATCTGTCAATAAACGACGCCTGTAAAGATAATAATCATCTTTAAACTAAAAACGATTTTAATCGTTATTAGAATAACATCAATTGACATTTAAACTTAAATTATTAAATGCTTGGAGAATATAAGTCTTTTATTCACAACTTTACAGAAAACAGTATATTATTATTATATTAATTTCAATCTTATTAATGTTATGGTATTCGATGGTTGACTTTTTGATCGATTTGATTTTCTGGTGCTAAAGCCAATTACAATCTTAAAGAAGAGAATGCAAAATTTACTTAGGAAGAACACATGTCCTTCCTAATATCTTTTTAAATCTATTACATATGGGTTAGAGTGGTAACAGTCCTTTCCTAGCAATTTTTGTGGATACTATCCATCTTTCCCAGAAATGCGATAGGTTCAAATAAGGAATCTGAAGATTACTCATTAATTTGCATCGTTTGAATGTCTATGAGAATGCCAAAGATTTGTGTACCACGAAATACATTTATTTTTTATATTAGTAACTGAAACCCACTATGGACATCAATATGCATATAAAGTTACAATAATATATATTTAATTAGTTATAAAACATTAGAGAAATTTGCATGAAAATAACTTGTTTGACCTTCCAATCATGAATATAGATTGATGAGGCATAGTCTCCAGATTTGACGATTCTTTGTCTTTTCGTCAGTCCTAAAATGTGCACAACCACATGAAACACTGAAGATAAAAGAGAACTGACAGAAAATTATCTGTGAGATTTATGTGAGATACAGAAAAATATTCTTCAGAACCAGTCAGATAATTTAAGACACAACGGGAGTGATGATTTCGTAGAGATGGAAAATGCACTTAATGAGAAAAAATTAAATAGATAATAATTTTAGCAGCTACTGAATGGTTTTAATAATTGTATGATACACTTACTTACTTTTTCTTATAATTATTTAAATGATTTGTAAATGTAGAAAAGATTAAATGATGTATAATATTTTATTTCTTTAAGTTGTTTTTTAAATGTAGAGTTTTAAATATTTTCGAAAGCCTACTTTTTAAAATTCCTATTAGTTCACACTCTTCCTCTATATTTACTTACATATCTTGATCAAATTTTTAGTCGTTAATGAAATATTTTTATTCATCCATTCAAGTTTAAATATATATATATTAACTTGTAGTGGATGGCACGTGATCTTAATACAGATTTTTTCAAAGACTATCTCATTTATTAAATTCAATAAATTTTTAATTCTTTAAATATAGTTTTAGCAGTTTGTAATGTAAATTAAAAATGTCAGACAATAAATAAATCGGTATAATGCAAGGATCTCAGTATTTTTCTCATGAAGATGAAGATGCGAATTCAGTTCTAGAGAAAGTCAATAATCTTTCATACATTTTATTTTTATGATAATTATCTAATAAAAAATAACTAAAGTAGTTTTTTCTTTGCTGGAGTAAGTAGGAAGGGAATTTGATTTTTTTTATATTACGTGTTTTATTTTAATTTCTCTTAATATCAAATTTTAACGCTGTTACAAAATTTACAACAGACGCAAATATAACTGTAAATGTTAGTTTGAAATTAATTAGTGACAAAGAGATATATGATTTTTTTTTCTTCTGTCATTTTGAAAAGTACTCGGTCGGACGTTTAAAAATTTTTGTTTTTATAATGATATCTGAATATTGTGTATTAGTTTGTTTCTAAAAGATAAATTATGTAAAATTCATTTATTTATTTATTTGCTTTAGTTTTAAAATATTTAATTTTTCGACACCAAGGATAATAAAAATTAATGCCATAAATATTTATAATGAAAATTATAAAATGTGACATATATTCTGAAGAAATACTCATAGAATGTAGTAACCGATGTAAAATTAAAATAAAAACAACAACATTGCTGTTTATGACCAATAGGTGCATGCACGTGTATCTTTTTCCCCATAAACTAATGAATAAAGAAAGATCTGATTAGATAAATTACTTAATTCACAGAAATACTCTAGGAAAAGTATAAGTAAATATTACGATTGATTCTATTAAAATGAAATTACGTTTTAATTCTTGGTTCGAGTTCCAGTTATGTTATAAAATATGATAAATATTTGCAAGTGAAGTAAGATTTTCTTATTATAAATGAATAAGCATAGGCGATTATAAATAACTACTGGGAGAAAATGAATTTTTCATAAAAACAAACATCAATTATAATTTAATACGTAAAAATACGCAAGCATATTTTATTAGACTGATCAATAATTCCTCACTTTAAAAACTGCATTTTTTGTATTTTAAAATAGTCGGGAAATTATTTTCTAAGAAAAAATATATAGTTTTCTAAGAAATGATGCAAGTCTCCAAAAGATTAAAACAGCCATATGTTGTTGGTTTTGCCTAAATGCTTTTCTCGGAAAAGAGTGGGAAGGAAAAAACACATTAAAAAAGATTTGGAATAGTTCCAATAAAATTGATAAATATTTCAAATTAATGTCTGAAAATATTTTATTTTTTAAAATGAAAAATCTTAATCCTCCCTCGAGATAACAATGTTTTAATTAAACTTATTTTCCCTTTTTGATATAGTTTATTCATCTGGATTCTTAAAAAAATGATTCAATTCTCAAAATCTAAACCAGCTTTCAATTCAAAAAGAATTAACTATTTGTATTAATTACCATATTAAAATAGAATTATTTCTTAGTGTTAATTAGCTAAATGATACGGAATTAATTTTTCATGTTAATTAAGCTAATCAAAAATTCTTAACTTACGCTTGAAAAATTGGTTTTACATACAGAGTTTTTAAAAAACAAAAATTACTGCAACAAATTTAAAATATAAGATATACAATTTCTCCTTTATTTCCCAGAAATATACAGAATCTCTTATTAAATATATATCGATTCTGGCATTTGTGCGTTGAAGTATTTTAATTTCAGCCTAAGATTTAAAATAATTATTTTGTGCAAAAATATTTTTTAAAACTTTTGATCAAAATTCATGCATATGCTCTTTTGGAATTTATTTGATTTTTTTTTAGTTTCTTAAGAATTTATTTAAGAATTCTGAAAAATTTATAGGTTAACTTGATGAAAATAAAATTAAAAACAATTGTTACGTTTTTCTTATTTATATTATAAAGCCAAGGAGCAAAACGAAAATAACAACATTATTGAAAATCTATGTCAAAATTTTTCTTTCAATGTATAGAAATACAAAATTATTACTAAATATAGCTTAAGCAAAACGATGAATCATCATTATTAACATCATTTTTTTCTTAAAATATTATTTATTTTTATTGCATACATTTATTGTATTTTTATCAGCACTATCAACTACCATATACAACTAAAATAACCTGAAATGACTCATAATAATTGAAACATTTTTTTATTCTTACTTATAAATTCAAATTCCAAGTTATGTGTTATGAGATATGAAAATGTTAATAATAAAGCATTTCAATTTTGTGAAGTTTAGAGAAAATATACCATGCCTTATTATCTTATGATTATTTTATAATCTAAGTATCACTAAGAAAGAAGAAAGCTGATGACAGAGAAAAAAAAATGCTTGCCAAGAAAGTTGTTGAAAGAAATTAGATAAAATATTCTCAATTTTCAAAAAAAAAAAAAAAAATCACACAGTACTCATAGGATTTTCAAATAATTTTATTCTACACTCAATACAATATTATGTGCTATTTTACTAATAAATAAGTAAAATTAATTAAAATCATATAAATAATTATTTTTTATGTTTCAATTTAAATATATACTCTTCTCGTTGCACTAATTTTGGCATATGAATTGTGAAGTGTCTACGATTGGAATTACGAATATGAAATATGGATGTATAAGATTTACATAATTATAATGAATTAGCCGTATCCTACATTGGTTCTGTCCGTGAAAGAGACTAGAAATAACGATATTTCCGGCATGATGGTTAAATCTCTGTGCCCTGGAGGGTACACAAAAAGGTAAAGGTCCGGCTTTTTCCCTCATTGATTACGGGTCGTACTTTCTTAGGGAAAGTTGTACCGTGGCCAGGGATGGCCTTTATGACTGAACCACTGTTTCCGTCAGTGTTGCTGATGCGGCGGTTCGGTCATTCAGTATTTATTATCCGTGCGCCTTCGCCCTACCGAAGAGTCAGCGATAAGAG
>JAPMOQ010064523.1:0-17866 GCA_026543055.1 Argiope trifasciata | reverse complement strand
CGATTTTTCTTTTGAGATATTTTATCAAAAGAAAAATCGTTTCTTTTTATTCAAGTATCTTAAATTTTTTGAAGTATTTTCAAGTATCTCTTCTTCTATCAAGTTCTATTTTTTTCAAGTATTCAAAATGTACAGTCTTAGACATAATAACACAGAAGAGAGATAAGAAATAATTTTTGTTAAAAACTGGACAGGATAATGAGTTGAATAGATTAGAAAGTATTCAAGACAATTTAAGTATATTTACAAACTATAAGCAGCTACAAGAACTTCATTGAAAACAAACTACCTAAGATTAGTTTTTTTTTAATCTTCCAAAAAATGGATAATTTCGTAGGCAGTAACAAAGTGTCGATAAAAGTTTAACTCGCCTTGAAAGCAAGTTTAATGGAATAGAAAAATTTATTTGGCATTAAGACAGGGGATATCGAAATATTACAATGATGAGTAATTCCTGGTAAGAATTATCAATTTTATTTCACTATACGAACCCGAGAGTCTTTTCTTCGGAAAAGAAAATAACAATGAAAAAATATTTGTGGAATAACAAGATTAAGAGCTTAAATCGATGCTCCTTTTCCATGTCAGTCTTTTCCCCTAGTTTCGAAGAATTCATCAAGAAATGGAATTGCTTTTATAATTGCATCAATAATATGCTATGCATTATTTCAATGCTACTGAGCAAAATAACGCATTTAAGTGAATATTCTCGTCCATGTTATTTTTATTTGAAAATCAGAACCAGTGAAGTGAATGAAGCAAAAAAAAAAAAAAAAAATCTGTTGGTTCCACTTTTTTGTACTAGAAATATTACTTTTAATAAAGCCCTGCAGCTATTAACGCCGAAGATATTAACCCAGATTAATTGTGTTTTTTTTGCTGCAAAATAATTAAAGTGTAATATATTTCTAGCTATTGGAATTGGGAGATTCGAACTAGCAACGTTAGGGTTAGTAGTGAGATTTCAAGACCACAAAGCAAAAGTGATCACTTAGCCTTGTGGTTCCTATCTGGATGATAAAGCTCCCTTGAAAATACTCACCTCCAGTGAGTCTGAGATGAGACAGACAATATATTTGTTGTTGTTTTGATGGTGATATATTGGCTGTTGATTCTAGTGCGACTTATTCATATTTATTGGCTGTTATTTATCAGGCTCATTTTTTATTTATAGTCTGATTATTTATCACCCTTGTTTTACTTATTGGTTGATTATTTATTGCCTTTATATTTATTTTTTATTCGGGTAGAAGGCACTACAACAGCTGCACGGCGGTTGCGTCTCGTGTGTTTATCGTCCAACGCCATCCGTATTACGACTAATGATAAACGAAGACAGAACTTGCAACCTTTTGGTTGAGAGCCAGATAACATGACCAAAAGACGAAAGTGACCACTCAGTCCTGATTAAGTTATCTGGCTCATAAAGCTCTCACTATATATTTATTTAACTTTTATCCGGTTTTTTTTGGTTAGCTTAAAAACTATGAATTTAGTAGAAAGGACATGTCAGATACTACTGGAAACGCAAAATAAAATGTATAACGCAAATTAAAATACAATTAATATCGGACCAAATTTGTAGAAAATAATTTTGCGTATGCGCAATATCCTAACTATTTTCACTCAATTTAACCAAATCAAGAATTTCATTCGCAACATCTGTGCTGCAAAGCATGATTCATATTTCTACAACAGTATACTTTATAGAAGCTTTCATCAATCTTGGAGGATTTGCATCTATTTAAAATGAATCAAAATACTAAAAATTTACTAATAAATCCTTAAATAATATATATTAGTGTGCAATAAAAATTGTTCTTTTAGAAATGGGTTATTTAGAAAAGAGGTTTATATAATGTAAAGATTTCTTCTATTTTGAAAATGTTTTATTTGCCAATGTGTTGAATTGTGGATTTCGAAACAAAAAAAAAATACTAATAATCTTTTAGATTTAGTAACCTTCGAAAATCTATTAAATTTTTCTTTAAATTATTTTTTTTATTCTTATAAGCACTCATATTAATATTGATTTCTTATTTTTACAAGGATAAAAACTTTTTAATTTATACATTAAAAAATTAATAGAAACTGTATTATTACAATAGAAGACTGTTTACTATTATTACATTCAGATTTTAAGAGAAGTTCACTTATATCGTAAAATTTACAAATCTATTACTTAAATAAGTGTTTTGAATATTTGATGGGAAAGAATAAAACGCAAAACCAATTTGGTTTTATGCAAAATAAAGATACCTCCCTTCTTTTAAAAGTTGATGTCTAGATTTAAAGATCCAGTATTATTTTTATCAACTCTCCTGAAGAATAATCATTAAATTATTAATACAGCCGCATTTAAACAAAAAAAATCTAGTTTCCTTTTGTAAAATCTGTTTCATTCGTTTAGAGACGGGAACAATGTAAATTAGTAATATTTTGCTTTTTAACAGCATGGTTTGTTTCTTCAGAGTGATTTGTATTTTAAAGAAATTACATTATCCCAGACGCTTTAGTCTACAACAATATTAAAATTCTCTTTGAAGTAAATTAAAATTTTTACTCCCTAAAGGAATTTTGGAATAATTATTTCTCGTGTACTATTCAGGTTTTAGTAACTGTAAATGTAATAATGTATTATTAAGCGCGTTCCAAAGTGTAGGAAATAAATAGATAGCCTAAAGACAGAAGTACTTTAACGAAGGTCTATGTATGTATAAAATAAACGATAAAATGTTCATTATAGAAATCGTTAAATTTTCGTTTCTTATTATATATTTGAATAATTTTGTCTTATTTAACGTATTTTTTAATGTAAGCCAAATTTTTAAATATTTTTTTCCTTTCAATTATTGCTCCCTTGTATGTAATTTTGAAATTTTTTTCATTTATTCTTTCTCGGCGTCACTAAATTATTTTCATATTAGAACTGATCTATCAGTAGTTCTAGTAAATTAGTTAAATTTTGATTCTGGATAATTGACGCTTTCTCTAAAAAATAAAAATTTCGGAAAAAATAATTTCAAGATGCCATGATAGTTTTAAAAATTACACCTGAATGACTGGTTGTAATTTAAATTAAAATAATTCCTTTTAATAAAAAAATATTTTCCAAAAAATATGCCTATAAGGGTTTTTTTTTGCTTTTTGACTTTATTTTTCTCACTCTTTCACAGTCCACTCCCCCCTTTTACAGATACGCCTTCTTACAGAGTGCCTTTACGAGATTTTAAGCTGTATGGCAAATATTTCTCAAAGAATAATGTTATGTTAGTTTTTGCTTTGAAGTATTTATATTGTATAATATTTCGAAAAAAAAGCCCATAAAAGTAGAAAGTTTAAAAATAAATAGTGTAATATACTCTTTTAAACTTAAATTATAGTGAGTGAATTTAAAGTATTTTCGCTGAAAATATAACGTTACGCCGAAAAAATTGAATATATTGCATTTGAAGTCGAACATTTGTTTTCTATTGTTATTAATCATATCTCTTGAAAAATTTTTTTGATGCATATAAAGAATTTTGCAAGATTTATTGGATAAAATTGAATAAGTACATTTGAATTTAGTTGAAGAAGAAACATTAATTAATAGCTATAAATAATAATTTTAGAGCAATTTTCAGATGAATTTTGAAGTAACATACAATATGTTAATTTGTGGTGGCTACTTAATAAGCCAGTAACAGTCACTAGACATCAGCGTTCGCTTTAGTCGAATGGATAAGCTACTGGACTTCAAACACAAATATTGCAGGTTTAATCCTTGGCGGAATTCAACCTCCACATTGGCACAATTCTACCAACAACATCTCCCCATTTGTGATCTCGTACGATGATCCTTCACATAGCTATCTATGCGCCACCTACCTGTAGCAAACGCAACCAACACAAAGTCCTCAGACTCACTTGACGCAGCAACTCACTTGGCGCCCTTCGCTCGCCATAACACTTGGCGCTACCGAAACAGTCTCTTCGTGGTATTTGGCAGTTCGGAAACATTTTTTTCGCTCTCCATAACACTTGACCCTATCAAAATCGCTCGCCTCTACCAACTCACTGGTAGGGGAGTGCTGTGGTGACAACTTAATAAGCCAGTAACAGCCACTAACCACCAGCGTTCGCTTTTGTCGAATGGAGTAAGTTACTGCACTTCAAATCCAAACATCGCAGGTTCGATATTTGGCGGAATTCAACCTCCATACTTCCACAATTCCGTCAACACCATCGTCACAAATTTGTTATAAGCTGTAGTTAAATAACTAAAAAAGTCAATATATTGTGAATTGACTTTTGATTACATCTGATTCCAGCAAATAGTGTTTTATTATTTACACATATTTAAGTTACATATGTCAGGTACTGGGATTTGAAGATCTGCCATTATTTCTTTGATTGCTTTGTATTTTGCCGCCTTCAATGACTAGCTATTCATCCGTCTTATTAATTGCTTTAGTTTAGTTATATCGATCCTTTTTTGATTAATTTCATTTCATCACAAACTATATTTTGAATTAGGATTTAATGATAAGCATACTTACTTCTAAAGGGTGAAATGATTCAGAGAAACGAAGCAGAAAATTGGGAAGCAGTGAAGTAGTGTTTTTTAACATTTCTCTCTAATCTTAATAATTATAGAGGGCTGACCGACGATTCGACATAATTGTGAAGTCATACAAGAAAAATGTAAAAAAAAAAAATGATAACTTGGAAGTTATTGGGAAACTGTTTGTGCCACCCAACCCCAATGAATCCAAAATGAACCTTTAAAAAAAGTTTATTGGAAGCTGTAAAAATCTTTTGAAAACTCAAAATAATTTCAAATTGTGTGAAGATTTTCCTTTTAATCAACCTTATTGATTGTTTCTACATATTATAATAATATTTTCAATCACAAAAATATATTTTCAAGATGACCTGGCACATGTTGGAATGTTGGAGACGTCTTTTCCTTTCAAACAGATAGTCTGTCTGCCTCTGTGAAAAATATTTCACAATTAAATTGCAGTTTACTATAATATCATTTATTATTTTAAGTAAAGTAACAAAATAGATATACAACTTGTCTTTAAAAACAAAAGTTATATTCCCATTAATCATCATACTCCCCTTCTGTAATGTTGAGATCATCTGCTGAGTTGTCGGATTGTAGATCATCGTAGAACTACTTACTATTTTGTGGAACGTACTTGATAGCTAGTTCCATTTCCTCTTTACATTTTGGACTCTTAATTGGAAAGGAGTGGGAGCATGATAGCTGAATCTCGTTTAATATAAATGGAGTAATGATTTCAGTGTTAAATATTCTTATCACCTTGCTACAGAGCAATCAATTACTCTCTATAAATATGTTTCCTGTTTTAATTTGATATTTGTTTTTACAAGGGAAAGCTATATATTTCTTTATAAACTATTTTCGTTACCATTAGAAATGGTGAAAAGAATTTTTCTGGTAGAAACCTTTTAATATATCCACAAAGTTGAAAATCATTGCTTGAGTGATTTTAAAAGCAACAAACTTTTCATCGATCTTCTTTATGATACCAGTATACTCACACGGTAGAAAAACAATTTTTACTTTTCGTGTACTTTTTACAGTATCTTTGAAATTACCATAGGTGTGCAGAAATTGCTTTAGCACCAGAAGCTATATTTCGACAAATTAATGAGACAAACAGCTCCCTCACTTGAGTAATGCGACGAATAACGATTGGAATTATATCTTTCTGGAACAAGACAATAATATTTTTACTGTACCTCAAGATAAAAAATGTAACTGCAAATTCCCCTAGGATGGAGTAGTATTCTTTTTGAAGCAAACCCTCCTGTTTTTCGTCTTCAAAATCTACCTTAACTTGCAAAGATCTTTAATACAATATTTTTAATGAATTAAAATGTCCACTGAAAATCTTCAAAATATGCTTTATCCTGCAAGATTTTTGAGTCAACATTTAAATGAGTAAATTTAAATTTGCACTGAAATTCTTCCAAGTCTACTTTTTATCACAGGGATCTTTAAGCCAATATTTAAGTAAATAAATTAAAATTCCCAATGAAATTCGTCAAATTTTCCTTATCTTGCAAGGATCTTTACACCGACATCCAAGTAAATAAATTAAAATTTACACTGGAATTCCTAAAAACCTGCCTTACCTTGCAAGGACTTTTTAGCCGATATTTAATTAAATGAATTAAAATATGAACTGAAATTCTTAAAACTTTTCCTTAACTTACAAGGATCTTTAAGCCACCATTTAAATAAATGATTTAAAATGACCACTGAACTTCAAATGTCTTCAAAATCTGCCTTATTCCGCTAGGATCTTTAATCCATTATTTAAGAAAATGAATTAAAATTTGCATTGAGATTCTTAAGAATCTGCTTTTTCCTGCTTGGATCTTTAAGCCATTATTTGAGTAAATGAATTAAAATTTCCAATGAAATCAAATCTATTATTTTTTTTCTAAAATAAAGAGTTTATTTTGAATTATTTGTCCAATCATTATCAACTTTATAATTTATGTCGGAAGTTTAAATTGAAAAAAAAAAGGAAATCATTCATTTTAAATTTTAAATATACACACAGCTTAGCCGTAGTAAAAGCTTTGAAACCTGAAGTATTCAACATTTGTGAATGAACAGAACAACAACAAAAACAACAGAAGTGAAGAAACAAGTGTTGAAAGGGGGATGAATAAAGAATCATGCATTCTTAAGACAGTTTCGAAAGTATAAAACATATTTGTACATATCTCTTAATTAGAAATGTCTCTAAGAGAATTTTTTTTCCCTTGAAGGTTTGAAATCTCATTTTCTTTCTGAAAAAGTTTCTAAAGTATTTTCAATGTCAAAGTCTCTCGTTTCATTTCTTAACATCATCTAAATGTTTCTCCCATCTTCAAAGCATACTTTTTTTAACTCATAAAGTTTGCAGATTCGCAAAGTTTTGCTTAAATTACATCTCAAATTTTTAAATTTATTATTTTTTTTCGCTCCCTTTCTGCTGTATACTATTTTTACTGACAGCGAAATCATAATCATATTAACAATTAAAATGAATGAAGTTATGCAGCGGAGTAAAATAATGTCTTAGAAATTTTTCAGCATATAATACTGTTAAGATCAAAGGCACTAAAATTTTTTAAAGTTATAATCAAGTTATTTATAAGCTTTAAAATTTATTTAAAATATTACTTGGAATACATAAATATCTTAAGTAGTTGATGAATTCTAGTTTTAATAAAAAGAATAAAATACTTTCCAACCATGCAATTCATTTTTAAATAGATGGAAGGGTAAATAAATCATTAAAGTGGTTAATGTTTCGTATATGCTTTGCCAAGTATAAAAATCGACTATTATTATAAAAACTTTTACATTTTTCAAAACTATTATTCAGCCAGAGGCTTTCACAGCACAAAGTGAAGTGTAAGCAATTGACGATGCATGTATGGGTTGCAAGTATAATCTATACATATAATAAAACTCAATGAGTTTTCGCTCTCTAAAGTTCAGATCACTTGACCTGAAGTCATCGAATTTCCAAACATACATACCTTGGATGTCAGGAATGTTTAACTTGAAGCGATTTCTTAGAATTTTTAATTAAAATTCTAATGAATTGAAAATTAGCCCAAATGTTTGTCTTTTTTCGCATAACCTCGAAAATATTGCAGCAAAAATTTGATTTTTAAATCATATTGAAACACAAAAAATAATACTTTCAATAATACTAATATTTTAACCCATAAATAATTTTTAATTGATTTCTTAAAAGTTATTAAATTATATTTTTCAACAATTCATTCTACATGAAAGGGAAACAAAATTTTAAACAGCTCTAGCGTCCAATGGGAAAAAATTATCTTTTATCAACAGGTTGACATCAGATTGACATCAGATTGACAAACCCAACAAATGATTACAAATGGCTTCCAAAATGGGGCGCCATCTGTGACTAAGTGATAGACTAAACAAATAAACAAAATGCCAGCTAGCTTTAAAAATTTTATATTTTAACTAAAAGCAGGAAAACAAACACTCAGTTACAATTTAATATTAATTACACAAAGTAATAACACGCACACAAACACATACCGTGAAAAATATAACATGCTACATTGTTGACGGCTGGAAGTTGACTGCTAGAGTTTCGGTGTTTGCCGCTAGAGGACACGTCTAGTTGTTACAACCTTTATTATTAAATCAATAAAACAGTTTTATTTAAATAAAACATGGTTTAATATATACAGGATACCTCGAATTAGAGAACAACAATTAAATTGTAAAACTTTAATAATAAACATACATCTGCTAACAAATGAAGTCATTATATAAGTAATTTTTGTCACTAAAGGTACTCTGATGAATTCCGAGCTTTAAGTTTTGTATAGATCCTCTGCCCTGTGAATCAAATTTAACAGAATGTTCTTGAGATGCTAATGTTTTAAAGAGATTGCTTTCAATTCTGAGAAAATAACAATAAAATGATATAGTTTATAACAACCAAACTTTGTGCACTTTTTCTCAGCATTTTGTCTTGCCTGTCAAAGACAAACACACAATCAGAGGCGAAAATGATATATTTGGCGTCTAATCGTTATTTTTCTTTTAATACAAATACCAATATTTCAAAGTTATAATGCTTGTTTACTTTTAATAATAGTTTAGTGAAATGATGATTTTATTTTTATTGCAGTTAATTTATTCTCAGAGGAAAAAAATACAGTAAAGAGAACTACAATATAATAAGCCGGCATCCTGGCATAGAGGTAGCATGTCTTCCTCGTGATCTGGACGTTCCGAGTACGAGTCCCGGTTCGAGCATGGCTGTTATACTGTGTTCTATATGTTGAGTAGTGTGAATAAAAAGAAGTTGTGCAAGCGAATATGAAGATTGAAGCAACTAAGTCCTTTTTTTGACCTTAGTTAGCGCTACTGAAAAATAAGGGACACTAATTTAAGCTTAAATCACAGGCATCTTTCTGTCAGCGGGATTGTATATTGCATTAAGTCACAACAACAGCAACAAAATATAATAAATTTTAACACCATACTATTTTCTTTAAAAGGAATTTCCTTTTAAGAAACATTTAAACTCCCCAGAAGCATTTATACTACAATAAAAATAAATTATTCTTCGTAATAAATTAAGCATGTCGTAAATTCTAAGAGAATTTAGTAACAACAATTTCTGAATTCTTTTGAAATTTTAGAAACTGTTCTCATATCTATATGTTAAAAAATTCCCTTTTAAATGTGTGCAATAAAATAAGGAGATAAACAATTTAATAAAAGGGAGTTTCTGCTGTTAAAAAATATTTCGAAGGAATCAGCGCAGCGTTTAAAATAATAACTGTCTGCAAATATTTCCTGTAGAGTTAAATTACCAAGTCTGTTCATTAGTGTAGAAAATGAAGTTGGGAAAAGTTTTTAGATTCAAATCATTATAGTGTTTTTTCTTCTTCATGTCAAGCTTTATATTATTTATTAAATTACAAAATCAGAAAGCTATTTACAAAGCGGATCTGCATTATGATATATATGATTCTTACTTTTTGCTCTGAAAATATGTTATAGTTTACTGAAAATTTAATTCTAACTTAAATGGACGAAGAAGTATATTGAATATATAATAATACTTCTATTATTTTCGTTATTTCTTTGATGTCCTTGCAAAATAAGAATATCAAATTCTTTCTTCGATTTTTTTGCTTATAAACGTTACCTTCAGCTGACTATAAAATAATGTTATTACTGAATTACTTATAAAGCCTATTATTAGTGATATTATTTCATGTAAATCTATATGTATCTGCAAATATTTATAAATTTAAAACATTTTTATGTGAATATTAAATTTACTAAATTAAGTAATAATAATAATTTGTTATTATTTATTGTTATTAACATAATAATTATTGCTATTTATAATTATTATTATAAACCTAATAGATAATAATGATATTTATAAACTTAATTCAGTAATAATAATAATAATAATTTATTATTATCATTATTATTATTCATTACCTTTAATAATAATAATAATTATTATTATTATTATTGATTAATATTATTTAACCCTTTCAAAGCCCTGTCCTATCAGCAAAAATTGATGTTTTTCCTTTCTTTTTCGCTGCAATGGAACAAAAAAAATTAAATAAAACACAGTCAAACATGTAAACATTTATAAAACGTTTTAAAGGTTTAAGAGATTTAAAATTTTGAAGAACGCTTGAAGCGCATTACGGCCGTCCTGCGGAAGTTTCACTTTAACACGCTAGAAGCGTTGTGGACGACGAAGATTGTAAATATTGAGATTTTTTTAATACCATCAGCTGCCTTAAAAATATAGCATATTGGCGTCAAGAAATTTTTAAGAAGTGCGGTTTTTGTATTTTGTATCTTTTTATCTATAAAATTCATAAAAATCATACTGTTTTAGATTTAATGGATGTCTCTCAGAACTTCTGATATCTTTAAACTTTATTTAATGCCTAAATTAGAATCGTAACAAATACAATAGCCTAAGAGTATAATTGAAATATCTTTAAAAAAAGGGATAATGCACTTTTCGAAAATATTCTAGAGTTTATTTAATAGCGGAAAAGAAATTCGTTTTGAGATACAATAATAAAATTATTTTACAGATAGTGAAAAAAAAGTAAAAAATGAAACTTAAGACAGCCATCTTTTTAAAAAAAAAAAATAATTTAAAAACTATTAGTACTGGATGTAAACGTTTTGAACTATGGTCTATTCGTCTAATTATTTTTTGTACTCTATATTCAATCTTCAAAAGTTAAATACTCACAATATTGATCAAGTATTGTTTTCAGAGATGCACGTTTAAAGCTAGCTAACAATAGGATTAATTTGGGACTTACTTTTGAGCTGCTGTCAGATGACGATAACGATACTTGAGCAAGCAACCGCAAATTTTCACACCACGTCAGATATACAGCGTTTGGCGATGGTTCTTTATGGGAATAGGGTTTCGAACCTAAAATCTTCCCTTCTAAAGGAGATACCTTACCATCAGGCCAACACACTCCATCAATTTTTTTAAATGCTATCAAATGTTTTAAAAACTCGTTATTCAATATTGTTTATGTGTAGCGTTGGGTGTGTGTTTATTTAATCCAAGGAGAAATTCTTTTTTACTTTTTCTTGTTTATTTTCACACACACACGCACTAATATATATATATACAAAACATGGACGACGATCACATATATACGAGGAAACACATAATATATGTATATATATTGAAATATAGAAAGTTAACAAAAGATATAGTTAACAAAGATATATAGAAAGCTAACAACGAGCGAAAGAAATACTTTTTGCCTCTAACGGAGAGCGAACTGGTGTCTGCCTGCACCAGTTTCAACAACATATGGTTGCTTACAAAATATCTCTACAGCGCTCCCCTCACATTCCAAGCATACTTAAGGGTTGGGACATACTGCGCCATCTATGTTCAGTATTCATTTATACATACGAATAAGTATACAAAGAATAAAAAGATACAAATAAAATAATTAACTAAATCAAAAATTAAAAATATTTAAATCACATAAACAAATAGCATGTTAAAATCTTAGTAGGTTCCTCAGACAGGGAGAGAAAAAACTCAGAGATTGGTAGTTGGTTCTCGCTATCAAGCAGCTACAGAAGAGGTGTAAGGCTTGCTTGTCCCCTGCTGAAGACGAAAAAAACAACCTTCGGTAGGTGCTGTACTGAGATTGGTTATGCCTCTTAGGGATAACATTTGTTCTCGCGAATACTGTAGCGACGCGACCGGTCATTCAGATTATTTTATCTGCCTTGGAGGGGTAGCCAATTTGTAATACCAGATATTGTTACATTTATTGCAGTGATTTTTCATATAATTACATTTAACATTACTGACAAATCTGTCGTGGTCACAAAGTCTTCCATGCCGAGAGTAATACGACTGGGGTTACTGGTTCAGAGGTGATTATGCTGAGATCCAGGTCTAAATTACTATCTATAGATGAGAGAGTGAAAATTCATGAAGGAAACCCGCACCATAAATAGGGTTGTGAAGAGTGAGTGGCAAAGTCGGCATTTATATAAGGTTAATTTCATCGTTGGTTTAAGTTTCATTAAATCTTAAATCATTGGCCTTATAGTAACTGACGCATTTTTACACGGTCTTTGTTTTATTTAGAAGCTCGTGTGAATCTCTTTTGAAATTTAGAGATGCATTCGTTATTGGCAATTTAGATAGATTATCAGTATGGATTGTCTGTTCCAATATACCAATAATGAAGTCATCCATCCAAATTTGCTCCCACAGTCGATCTAGAGGATTAATAAGGTGGTACATGTATTATGTGTGCCATTAATTATGCCATATTGAGATTATATCACACAGTACTTTGGTTTAGGAAATTTCTACGAGTAACTTTTAATATAGAATATCTTATTATTTTTTCTTTATTCAACACCTTAGTTAGTCCATAAAACTGCTTGAGAACCTTTTAGATTGCGATGTATTTTTTAAATATAATTCTGATTGTGATATTGGTGTTCAAGATCATTCACATTTTAGGTCAGTATGGTTTCTCTGTGATCAAATGCCGTGCATCAACACATTTAGCTGACCTGGTGTTCGCTAAAATGTTGGGATATGGTGGTGTTATCTAGAAGAGTGGACAAAGCAACACACATATTTTATTTATCACTTATCATCCATTTGTATTTCAGTATTGATCAGAATATAATATTTATCCTTATTTGCCAATCACGTGTTGAAAACCCAGACAACAAAATCCAGTTTTGTTGAGCATTCTTTTGAGGTTAATGTTCTTGGAATAAAACTGCTTTGCAGTAAGGGTAGCAAACCCCCATTCTATCTGAAATAGCAATTGTAATATTTGTCATTATTTTGTATGGTAAATGGAACATAAACATATAAAAAATTGTATTTATGTGTTCATGCTTCAGTTCCATCCATAACTTCCATAAAAAAGACAAGGTTTTAAATTCTCAAGCATTGAATGCAGTAAAACAAAAATTTCAAAGAAATATTCCCACTTTTCCGCTACAATGTATTATGTATGTATTGTATCATGTATTATGCTTCAGTTTTGATCAGATAAACTCAATCTAAAATTCTGTTTGCCATTTAAAGATTAATGACATTTTTTTTAACTGAAATTGTTTTAAATATTTCCTAAAAGTTTTGTTTCAAGTGCAGAATATTATAGATAACTGATTTATGCTCAATGATGCTTTTGGCACCTAAATCATCGTACATTAAAGGAAGCAAAGCTTCATCCTACAAAGAATCATAATTGGAATAATTATCTGTTTCATATTAGACAGAGATTTGATACATTAAAGTATTTTGTTTGAGTTTTATGAATTTGTTTCACATTCACCCAGTTTAAATTTGCATTATATATTTAAAATATCGGCATTATTTTTAACTAAATTTGTTTTTATATATTTGGTTCAGAATACTATTTTTTATTTGCTTGGCATTAGATTTATTGTATGATATTTATTCTAAATATTTAATTGACGAGTATTTCATATTATTGTTATTTTCAAAATATCTGCATGGATTGTGTAAATTGAATTTTATTTCATCTAATACAAAAGATGTCATTTTATATAGTTGAATGTATTTTAATATAATTGTTTTAATAAAATGAAATTTTCTGAAATGTCTGCACTGTAATTTTTATTTATTCAATCTTCAAAATCTCTGCAATGACGGATTTTTGATTGTTTCCTCGATTCTGATTCGCCGTTTGGATACTGAATCGTTATTATAACGTTAATGTAACTATCGTGAATGAACCGTAAGATCGGATTTATTATTCCTAATCATATATTTACTTCTATTTAATAATTGTACATGTGTCTTTTTGACTATAAATGGTTAATGTTAGTTGAGACAATATTTGTGTTAAATATCTTAAATTATTTCTAAAGATGATAAATTATATTCCTTTGCCATTAAGTGTAACATTCATTCCATGTGATATTAAACTAAATACAACTTTATATTTTAACTGAAATCTTTTAAAATTGGTTTTTCTTAATTTAGCTCATTTTTTAGCTAATTCTGACTTCTAGTACAAGGAACTAAATTTATAGAAAGTTAAGGAATAATGTTTTAAAATTGAACCTCAGTCGAAGTTTTACTAAGTTGTGATTTTTAGTTAAGGTTTTCACATCGTTTTTCTTTCTCTGCAGTTTGAAAGGCAGTACAGGGTATTGTCTTTGTACGGAAAATCATAGGCGATATTCACATATGTAATTCTAAAATTATCAATCTTTAATAAGAATGCCAGTTAATTGTAGACAATATTAGATTAATTTCTTCGAAGGGATATTGTGTATTTATTCATTTTCCCTTGATAATTAACCTAACGATATGCAAACAATCGTCAGCCAAATCGTTGAGATATCTGGACTGAAATTTTGACATCTTCAATTTCATCTATCAAGCATGTCACTTGTTAAATCTTTCCGTTTTGATATAAACAAATTAATTTCCATAGATTTTTCTACATAAATTTGATAGAAACCTATCATCAAAATCGATAGTTTTCACATTCTAGAATTCTATCTATGCAGCATATTTGTTAGAAGGAGCTATTCTTTTCAAGGAACAATTGAATGCAATGAAACAAAATAACATGCACGCATATTGAGAGATCTCGCATGTTAAATAAGCAATTATAATAAGTCGTTTTAGATAGTCTTGTGCATTATGATATGTTTGAAATTTCTAATAAATCACTTTTGGCAATTTTTTAGAGAATTTGAGATATTTACATGGAATTTCTATATTTTTCTGTCAAATGTATAATTTATGCACAAGCATAAGATAATTTCTTACAAGAACTAATAGCTTTTAACTTCTGTATAATTTATATACAGAATTTAAAAGCTATTTATTATACTGAATTTATCAAAATTGATGCTTTTAATCTTTTTCTAAATATAACAAATTACCAAATGTATTTCCATGCATATCTTGTCATTAATAATTTAAGGAGTTTGAAAATTCATTTTTGTAAAAATAGAATCAGCAAGCATTTTAATTATAGAGTCAGGAATCTGCTGAAAATATATTCTAAACGACTTCCCATTTTTAACTTATTCGTGCAAAACCTACCTGCTTATTCAAATTTGACTCTTCATATTGTTTCCTCTGAGAATTCTGGGAGAAATATACGCGGTAATTAAAACTACTCTTAAGAATTCATGCAGATTTTTGACAAAATTTAGTTAATGTTTGCTTTCTTTCAAAACTTTCGCAAATATGATACCCAGAATTGTTAATTACCAAACTCATAATTATCGTGATTTATTTTAAGTTAAAATATCGCTGAAGTACTATCATTAAAAATTTTACCAGAAAGCTCTTGCGCATCCATAAATT
Source organism: Argiope trifasciata (assembly GCA_026543055.1). Taxonomy (NCBI): domain Eukaryota; kingdom Metazoa; phylum Arthropoda; class Arachnida; order Araneae; family Araneidae; genus Argiope; species Argiope trifasciata. Next base: position 2,432 of record JAPMOQ010064523.1, on the reverse strand, counting down.
GCTGATACGATGATTCTAAGATGTAGGAAGGTAATTAAAAACTAGATAAATTTTTAAGGAATATAGATATCCGAATCCTGATACTAAATACCAACATGCTAGATCATTAAAATTTAATCACAGATTGCTTGAAGAATGGAATGATTTGATTGCTCAAAGCGTTTTTCTAAAAATTAGTAGTTATGAAAGGATATAATAGAAATTATATAAAAATCTTTATGTAAAGTAATTTTTAGGAACACATACTTCTCTTGCTTATTATAAGCTTATTTTTCTGCACATATTCCATATTAAAAAAAGTACAACCAGATAGAGTTGGATCATATAAACATTACGATTTTTTTTTACTTCATGCATCAATCTTTTAAGTTTCTTCCAGGGATATTTCAAGAATGTTTTCTTACTGATAGCCTTCCTTTCCTTCTTACTGACAGCTTCCTTCCTTTCTTACTAACAGAATTATATTAATTCAAAGTCAATTTATGTAAACAAAGTTCTGTATGAATACTAAAATAATAGTAATAAAAAAACAGCAGTGTGATCGTTCTTCTATTCATATTTGCGCAACTCAATAAGAAAAGTGATAAATACTGTGTTCGCGATCAGTAGGGATCACTATTACACTTGAAAAATTAAGTACTCGCTTATTATTTGCTTGAGTTCATCAATTTAATCACAATTGCTGTGTACAGCCTGAATACTCGTCAGTTAACTTGGAAATGACTTGTTGGTGAGTGACATATAAGCATTTCATTTCTTGGCTGAAATGAATTTTATGTTAGCAATGGACTTGGATTTTTATTTTAAACTGATTTTTTGGGGGAGTATTTGACCGCTTGAAGATGCTATAGCAGGCAGGTAGGGTAGCATATTAATGCAAGTATGACAAAGTAAGTTCTAAACATGCAATTCAATGAACGGGTAAAATAGCTATTTGTCTGGCATTTCTAATTGAATGGAAGATTGTTAATTCAATAGTTGCGACTTTATTCCGACCAATGACTGATCCGATGTACCAAGTCTGTCAATCCAGGTATAACTATATGGTAATTAAAAATTTAATTTGCTAGCCATAAATTTTGAATAAAAGTATTCTATAAATGCTTCCACTTCTTTTAATTAATTTGAAATTTAATTATATGCTGTTTTATGGCACTTTACTGTCCCACTAGTAGATTTATATCAGCAATTTAAGCAGACTGAGCGCATTCAACTAGGGCCAAGAGTACGACTTAACTACTCACGCTTCTCAACCCTTTTTTTGGGGCGGACTTCATTCATGTATTAGATTTACAGATCGAAATGTAGACCTGAATCAGAGAACGATCACCTCTGAATCAGTATCAAAGTGGTATTACTCTAAACATGGAGGACTTTGTGACCACGGCAGACTTATACGTACGCCAGCCACCAACACATATGGGGAATCTTCGGCTACTTCTTCTTTTTCTTGCATACAACCGACCAACCCGCCACTACTGAAAGTAGCAGTAATGACAGGACGGGGGGGATCTTCGGCTGGCAGGATTAAACTCGCAACCTAACGGACACGAATACAACGATTTAATCATGCTTTTTCAACCATATTTAACTGTATTAATATCCTGTCTTAAAGTCGATCATTTTTGCAAATTTTTTAGCAAGTAGCTTCACGCCAGTGAAGTCGACATTTAAGCCAATTAATTTAGTGGTAATTAAACTAACATGTTTTACATCCAGAATACTGATTGTGTAGATAGGAAAATGAATGTTCGATTACAAATTGCATCATTTCAAAAATAAATGTTTTTAATAAATGTTTAAATAAATGTTTTTAATATTAATTTGTTTCCCTTTAATCTTTTTTAGAAACATTTTTTTTCAAATACTTAAAGCAGAAATTCCTTTTCTTACGAATAAGTGTAGTTATATATTAAAAAAATAACTTATAAAATTTATTAAAAAAACCCTCTTTTTCATTTTCAGATAGTTAGCTACTTTGGTTTAAATATGAAATTAATGACGGTGATGATGCCACGTCTGCTTTACAACGAAATAGTATGCAATAGCCACTGAAGACCCTGACCGCCCGAGGACAGAAGTCTGACTTTTAGCTCGTATGAAAATAGAGCACAGGCATTTGCTTTCACTACCCCTTTTCTGGCGCAGGAGTAGGGTTCATTCACTCATCTCATATATAGAATTTCAGGAAATAACTATGCCTGAACCAGGACTTGAAAACCCGGGACTCCCATATCAGAAAACATAAGCTAGGAAGCCAGCAGCATATTTGATAACACGGTTAAAATACTGTAATTCTACTTCATGTCTCAGTCTGATCAAACTCATTTTTTTTTTAAAATTTCTGTAAATTATTTCATTGAAAAATATACTAAGAAATAAGATTGAAGGATAACATTAAATATATATATATATATAGATATATACATATA
>JAPMOQ010064504.1:0-27625 GCA_026543055.1 Argiope trifasciata | reverse complement strand
ATGATTATCTAACTACAGAAAGTATTGATTGGAAATTTATTCTCCCAAGGTCTCCCAATTTTGAACGTTTTTAGGAATCAGGAATTAAATCTTTTAAATTTCATTTAAAGAGAGCAATGGGTTCTTTAAAACTCACATTATAAGAACTTTTTACAATATAACTGCAGTAAACGAAGGTATTCAAAATAGTAAACCTATTGCACTTTTATCTACGGATAATAATGATTATACAGCTTTGGCTCCATTTCTTCATTGGCCGCACAATAACTTCAATTACCGAACCACAACTAATTGAAAAATCAGAATTATTTAGTACAATAGCAAAAATTAACTAAATTAGTACAACAAATATGGAAATATTGGAAACGAGATATTTCAATAATTTACATCTTAGAAATAAATGACAGTTTGTTAATAATAATGTAAATCTTAATTATATGGTTGTAATCAAAAATCCAGATTTGCCTTCATATAAAATGGAGACTGGGTAGAATTTAAGAATTAATAAAAGGTTCAGATGAATTAGAGTTTGTTGAAATAAGATTTTAGAATGGTGTTATTAAAAGAGGTATTAGTCAAATATGTTTATTCCCAAAAATTTAATTGGATTTAAGTGTATATGATTGCAAATAATATATATAAACTTTAGCTTATTTGTATATATAAGAATTATTTCAGTATTTTTTTTTTGTTTAAATGTTTTTTGTATATTGTATATATTCATTTCTTGTAATACTTCGATAGAATTATTTTAAGTGATATGAAATTTATATTTAGTATCTGAATATCGAAATTCTACAATTTCAAGGCGGCAGTATGTTAAGTAAGCATATTGCGCCGCCTCTCACTCATAACGCCCTCTAGTGGCATGTGTAAGAATGGATTAGACTCTACCACATCACTGATGTCGCAGCGACGCTAAAGGCAAGTTAAAAACTACCACAAAGCGAAGAATCAGTTCTTTAAATTTCAAAAAGGTCCGTCATCACTGAAACCTCAAAAGTAATAACGAAACATTAATGAGTATTGGCATTTGCTCAAATTATGCATTTCACATCGGTGTGCCCCACAGCCAAATCCAGAGCAGTCACCGCTAATCTCCATGGCTATGTTAAAAGACTTCTGATTTAACAAATCTCAGAATATGAATTTTTAAGTATTTTAAATAAAAACAAAGATATGTAGCAGAAAAAAAGATCGCAGATGTTGTCTGAAAATACATGCACTCAAAAAATGTCCTTATTGAAACTTATTTTAATTTTTACGTTTAATAAGGTTACTAGAAATTTGCTAACCCCTCTCTCGAATTAAGATTTCATCGCACATCCGTTGAAATTAGATAAAACATTTTTGGAAGAATTAATTATAACACTAGGCATTGGTATATTTATTTAAGGATAAAAAGAAAGGGAAAAAATTAAACACTAAACTGAATTTTTTTATATGGTATCTTATACACTGGTGGAAAAAAAAAATCCCAACACCAAGAAAAAATTATTGTACAGTAATGAAATTTTAGGAATACATTTGTCTAGGTAACATATTTAATTTATTAAAGTTTCAAAATCACAGGTAGAGCCAGTGGCGAAAAGAGCCATTTCAAATGTGAAATGTTGGTACATTAGTAACCGGCCAGAAATTTTGAATGCAAGCATGCAAACGTGCATGCATTGTGTCGTACAGGTGTCGGATAGGAGTTTGTGGGATGGAGTTCACTTAGCACTTAGGCGGTCAATGCAGGGACGGTTAATGCTGGTTGTGGATGACGCTGGAGTTGTCGTCCAATGATGTCCCATACGTGCTTGATTGGAGAAAGATCTGGTGATCTAGCAGGCCAAGGCAACATGTCGACACTCTGTAGAGCATGTTGGGTTACAACAGCGGTATAAGGGCGAGCGTTATCCTGTTAAAAAACACCGCCTTGAATGGCAGCACAACAGGTTGTATCATTAGACTGACGTACAAATTTTCAGTCAGGGTGCGTGGGATAACCAAGAGAGTGCTCCTGCTGTCATACGAAATCGCTCCCCAAACCATAACTCCAGGAGTAGGCCCTGTGTGTCTAGGCCGCAGACAGGTCACTAGCAGGCGTTCGCCTAGCCTCCTTCAAACCAACAAACGGCTATCACTGCGACCAAGGCAGAACCGGCTTTCATCAGAAAACACAACAGATCTCCACTCCATCCTCCAATGAGCTCTAACTTGACACCACTCACGTCACAAACGGCAGTGGCTTGGAGTCAGTGGAATGCACTGTACAGGGAGTCTGGCTCGGAGCTGTCCTTGAAGTAACTGATTTGTAACAGTTCGTTGTGCAACTGCAGCTCGAATTTCAGCTGCAAAAGCAGTACGATTAGCCACAGCCATACGCCGGTCTTCCCTCTCAATAGTACCACGTGGCCGCCCGGACCCTGGTCTTCTTGAGGTAATACCTTCCCGTGACCACTCCCGTCAATACTCATGTACAGTGGATACATTCCTGCCAAGTCTTTCAGCAATATCGCGGAAAGAAAACCCACCTTCTCGTAGCCCTACAACACGACCTCGTTCAAACTCAGTGAGCTGTTGATAATGGCTTCTTCTCCTTCTCAGAGGCATCCTTGACTAACATAACCCATTACGTCAAATCTCAACTGTAAATAACGAAAACGAAGCTTACAGCGCTTATTTAAAGCAAACCTCATTTGCATGTTCATAGTGTCGCCACACTTACGCGCGTAGCTCGGAATTTGAATCGGCGTCATCTTTCAGATGTATAAGCACGCCTACCAAATTTCGTTTATCTAGCACAGCTCCTTCCTAGAGTTGGGATTTTTTTTTCCATCAGTGTAGATATATTAAATGTGACTGCTATTTAATCGGTCTGGGGAAATTAGGCAAGTTAATATAGACAAGATCTATGAAGTCCGGTGCTCTATGATTTTATTATATCTTATTCGTATATTGGTTCAAAATAAAGCGAATAGCTTTATACATTTAAAAAGGCAAATAAGTCATCAAAATTATTTTTAACAGCCTCTGATTAAATTTAGTAATGCTTCCTGTACGTCGTTAGCTATGCGACTTGAATCTTACATTGTTACAGAAGAAATTATATTTTCAACGATAAAAAAATTATCCACGGGATGCTATTTGCATTAATTTAAACATTTCAAATGCTGTTGGTAAATTTGATTGCCTATTAAAAATATTGGATTTTAAGCTTCCGATACATTTTATATTATGGTAATACCTTATTTATAGTCTATATTATTATTTTAAAGGAAGATTCATATATGCAATCAAAGAATTTCATATTCAAAAATAACCTTTAAAATTAATGCACAGTTTAGAAACAGTAAGTACAGTTTTAAATACCTAAAATTGTAATGCGGGGTCGAATATCGTCTTCATTCAAAATAATATTGGGAAGTAAAATATAAAAAATTTTAAATTTTTAGACGAAAATGTGAATGTATATTAAAATAATATTAATTACATATGATTAATGCAATCATATACTATATTTTAAGTCAATAATAGATACGATGCGCAAATCAAATTTTTTCTTTATCATACAAATAGAAGCTTCTAATGTTTTCAAAATTTACAAGCAGCTGTTGTAGAATTATGTGGAAAATATCAAGTCTTATATTTATTCCATAATATTACGTTATCATTTCAACACGTGCTGAACATCAAACTTTCCTCGGTTTAATTTGCAATAAGAGTTAATTTAATCATTCCATTTGAGTGTTTGTCAAAGTGACGGCAAAGCACTGGTACACTCATAACGTGCTTTTGCAGGTTAAATTCTACGTTCGTTTGGTGAGAAATTAATTGTTGGTAAATATAGTTCTCGTATTTTTTTAAAAATTCATTCATTATAGAAACTTAATTTTTTAGGTTAAAACATTACTATCAATGCAAAAAAAAAATCATATTTAAGAAGATTTAAAAACAATTTTGTGTTGCAATATTTTCAGAAATTTTCGCAGGAAATTTAAAAATGTTAATTTTTAAGTAATTGAATTTTCAAAAAAACTACGTCTAGGTATACTTTTTTTATCCTCCAAAGTAAATATGTACATACCAAGTGCAGTAGTTCTAGATCACATGATGTGGTATGTAGAGTACTAACGCACACACTCATTCAAATACGCAAACGCATATTCATTTGATTATCAGCCTTAATGCTAAAATGCTTTAAAAAAGTCTTTAGAACTAATTTTATTTGAAAGATTGTTTCTCTGTGATGGAAAAAAATGGCTTGTTGTGTTAGAACGCGAAAATGCCAATGGATGGAAAATCTCAGTTATTTTTTAATATTGCTCGTTTTTATATTTATTATATCGCTATTTAAAATAAATTTTTAAATTTATTTGAAAAAGCAATTTTAACCAAATGAATTACAAATTACCAGCTGCATAAAACTTTGTGTGAATTAAGGAAATATTATGCAATTCATTTCTGAAAACCGCAACGGTAGCTTTTGAACGACTATGCTGTAAACTGAAAGTATTGTAATTTTTTAATGTCTTTGCTTTTTGTCCTTCCCATTCGATGCTATTTCTTATAGTTTTTTTGTTGTTGTTATTTTGAAACATATTATTTAATTCCGAACTAGTATATATATTGTTCATACGACTGCAATCAGCTGTTATGGAATTATGTGGAAAATATCACGTCATATTTATTCCATAATATTGCGGTACCATTTCAGCACTTGCTGAGCATCACACTTTCCTCGGTTTAATTTGCAAAAACAGTTAATTTAATTCTTCCGGTTGAGTTTTTATCAACTGGTATACTTTTCACGTGCGCTTAGAAGTTAAATTCTATTTTCATTTGTGAGAAATTAATAGCTGGAAAATATCGATACAATATTTAAAAAATTGATTAGAGATTAAAACATTATCAATGAAAGAATCTCGAATGATAAAAAGTTAGAGGATTTCAAAAACAGTTTTTATTTTGTAATATTTTTGGAAATTATAGCAGAAAAATTCCAAATGTTGGTTAAATTTTTAATTGATTTAAGTTACAAAAAACCTTCGTCTAGGAATACTTTTTTACGCCGATACATACGCCGAAGTAAATATGTACATACCAATTGCCTTAGCTCTAAATCATAAGGTCAGATGCGTAATGTCCTAATACACGCACATTCATTCATTCATAAACGGAAACGTATATTGATTTGATTATCCGATTTAGACTAATTCCGGCCATTGATTGGTCTGAAATTGTTATTTTCTTTAAGATGGTGGACGGAAAGGTCTAAAAAAACGCTATTTTATAATACTATTCTTTCATTTTTTTTGAATCAATAAGTTTTAAAGATTGATTGATGAAACAACTTTTGTTTAAAATATTAGAAACAATATTTTGCAAAATATCGCTCGAGGAGCAAACTATGAAACTAACTCATTATTCATCAATGCATTGTTTGATTCAAGCTGTATAAAATGTAATTATTTATTACATTTAGACCAAATTAACAGTACTAAACAATATGCATGCATATTACTAATAATTTACAAATTAGCCATTGGGCCCGAGTTTGAATGTGTATTCTGTATAAATCCAATCACGGGTATCTTAAACAGAGATGATTTATTGAATTAATGATATAGGTATCACAAACGATCACAGACACCTTTGCTTTGCATTTATTTCTTTATAAAATATCAAAATTAATATTTATTTAATTTCATCCAGTCATGTGCTGAAAGTTACTTTTTTATATTTAATTTGCTTTATAATTAATAAACAAATTCTAATTTTTTTTGTCCATATGATTGCAACACTTTAATGAAAGCTATTTTCCCCCCATTATTCGTTTATCATTTTTCGTTTGTTGTAAAATTTTATTGTTTTGTCCGACATATATTTTTAAAAAATATGGTTAAAATACTTCTTTAAAAATTCATTAAAAATAGATATTTAAGTTATATGTTAAAATACTGATACCATTAGAAAGCTATAATTTTTTATCTTTAATTTGATGTAAAAATCATCTTTGTGATATAATATTTTCGGAAGTTATAGCAGAAAACATCGAAATTTCGCCTAACTTTTAATTAATTCTAATTCTAATTAAAAATTCGAAAAAGGGGCTCCAAGGTGCACATTCTCGTCCCCCAAAGTATATATATGCCAAATTTTGTAGCTGTAGGTGCAACGATCTGGCTGTAGAAGGCCAAGACACACGCACACACACATAGAGCTTTATTGTAGATCTAGCCGCCTTTTGCGACTAGCTGGGAAGCCAGGGATACTGCGTTCAAAAAATTTCAATTAAATACTTGTTTGCCTTACTCTCTATAAACTTCTCAAACATACATATTTAAACTTCGATATTCACGTTACTCCTTATTATAGAAGCCTCCTGATTGTTTGCTCCTTACACTATATATCTCACTGATTCGTAATCAGCTGTTATGAAGTTATGTGGAAAATATCACATTTTATATCTGTCTCATGACATTGCGCTTCTATTTAAACACATGTTGAACATCACACTTGCCTCCCTCGCTTTAATTAGTAATTAGAGTTAATAATTAAGTCACTCTTAACGTGCTCTTCCAGGTTAAATTCTACTTTCATTTTGTAATAAATTGTTGAGAAATGTGGTTAGAATTTTTTTTTACAAAAATTCATTAAAAATAGTAGTTGAATTTATATATTAAAACATTGTTATCAATAAAAATAAATCATTTTTAAGAGGATTTACAAAACAGTTATTTGCTGCAATATGTTCAGAGGTTAACGAAGAAAAATTTCTAACGTTGGTTTAATCTTTTAATTAATTTAAATTTCAAAAAAAACACATCTAGGCATACTTTTTCATCCTCCAATTTAAATATGTGCATACCAAATGTGGTATCTCTAAATCATATGGTCTGGTGTGTAGAGCACTAACACATACACACACACATTCATTCATATGCAGTAAAAGCTCCTTATTCACGCGTTCACTATTCGCGGATTTAAAAAATGCGACCCAATTCCTATATTCGCGGATCTAATAAGTACATACATCATAATGAAAGGATTCCAGTAGGTATCCAACCCAATATCCTTTGTAAATGCCGTCAAATGGACTAATAAAAAAAGTAAAATAGATCTTAGTCTGAAGTATGTTGTTAAATGCAAACTGAAAACATAGCTAAAATCGCGAATGGAACAGGACGAGATGGGTTCGAACAGATAGAATCAAGTGATATTCAGGAATTGCTTGAATCGCAAAATGAAGATCTGACTGAAACCGACTTGGAGGAAATGTTCCATTCACAGCCCATTGAAGAAGAGGCTTCAACAAGCACTGGAAACGTGACATTTAATTTGAAAAATCTTAGTGAAGGTTTGAAAACAGCAAATGAGCTTTGCGATTTCTTTATGAAGATTGATTCGTCTACGGAATGAAGTCTTGTTTTTAAGAGGCAAATTGCTAATGCGATTGCTGCGTATCAGTTAGAATGGAAGGAGACTTTAAAAACTGCCAAGCAAGAGAAAATTGCAAAAATTCTACAAATCATTGCCTAAGCCTTAAGATAATTAAGCAAAATGTTCAAAAACTTCAATTAAATTGATTTTTATGTATTTTTTTATTTTGTCACCTAGTAACGTATCCCCTATAATCTCTTATAAATTACCATTCCGTATTCACGGTTTCTGTATTTGCGGCATATTTATGGAACGTATACCGCACGAATAAAGAGCTTTTACTGTACTTAAACACATATTCATTTGATTATCAGCATTGGGATAATTCTGGGTATTGATTGGCCTGAAATTGATTTTTTTAAGGTGGTGGACAAAAAGATCTACAAGAGGACTTTTTAAATAAAAATATTCCTTCTTTTTTATAAAACAGTCAGTTTCAACAATTGATTAAGAAAATATATTGATGTAACAACTTTTGATTAACATATTAATAAAAATATTTTGTAAAATATGGCTCAAAAAACAAGGTATGAAAAAATCTAAAACTCATTATTCATCAATGCATTGTTTGACACAAGCTACATAAAAAGTAATTATTTACTTCATTTAAACCAAGTTAAAAGTGCTAAACAAAATGTATGCCTATTACTAATATTTCACGAATGGGCCATTGGGCCGAAATTCGAATGCGTATCCTGTATCTATCAATCATGTTTACAGCAAACAAAAGGCTGATTTATTGAATTAATCATGCAGATATTGTAAACGATCATAGAAACCTTTGCCTTGCATTTATTTCTTTTAGAGAACATAACATTTCTTATTTATTCAATTTCATCCATGGCGAAAGTTGCATTCTTTTAAGATTTAATTTCTAGCTATAGTTGGTTTATTTTTTTAATTTGAACTTCTGTCCTTATGAGGGCAATACTTTTGATAAAGTTTTTTTTACCCATTGCTCGATTATCATTTTTCGTATATTTTGTAAAATTTTATATTTTGTAGGAAATCTATTGTTGAAAAATATAAAATATTTCTTAAAAAATTCGTTAAAACAGAAATTTCAGTTACATGTAAAAATACTGGTACCATTAGAAAGCTAATACTTATATCTTTAACTTGATGTAAAAAATATATTTGTGCAATAATATTATCGTAATTATAGCAAAAAAAAACCCCGTCAAAATTTCGTTTAATTTTTAATTCAAATTCTAATTAAAAATTCGGAAAAAGGGCTCCGAGATGCACATTCCCGACCTCCAGGGTATACAAGTACCAAATTAGGTAGCTGTAGGTCCAACGGTCAGGCCTGTAGAGCGCCAACACACACGGCTTTATTGTAAGTATAATTATTATTTTTAACTTTTCTCTTCTGTATTTAATCATCTTTATTACTTCATTCAGTCGTACTTCAATGAACCCAGTTTGTAAAAAAAAATTTTATTATAAGTTAAAGATTTGACGAAAGTTTCAGCAATTCTAATCCATTTTCTCTCAATCAAAGATGAAACGGTTTTATTCAACTAAAATAATCTGTTTGCTTAACCGATAGTCTATTGCTGCTGTATTTCTTGCATTAATATTCATTTTCAATAGCCTGTATTACTGGAGGATGTTATTTATTCATTCATAGTTACCAACTTCACTTTTCATATAAGAATAAATGATTGTAGGACATGTGGTTATCAAAATAATAAAAATACCATACATAAACAGAAGAATATTAATAAGGCGTAGGGCTACTTTTGTCCTATAATACATTATGGTATCACCTGTGAATCAAACTACACAAATGCTGAATATTGTTTAAAGGATTATTATTATATTATTCTTCATGGAGATATAACGAAAACCTAAGGAGAAATCCGGCGTAAAATATCGATTCCGGCTTGAACAATCCAAGATAGATAATAATTATTCATATACTGCGTCGAAGGGCCAGGATAGATGTTCAGTTCCATTCTCGTTTTCACTTAAACCAAGATTGGACAGTTAGTTCCCTTGCATGAATAGGAGCACTATCATCCTGGAAAATTCTACCTTCTACAGGAGAGGTCTGAATAACAAATTCGATTTTCGGATACCATTGACGCATTGCCAAAGATGACACGACAGATAACGAACTATAAAAAAACTATTAAGTTCTTGTCAGTCACAAAAGGATCTTGATCAGCAAAATTTCTCTGTACCTCTCCTTACTGATTTTTCCTTTAACAAATCAGAATAAGGGTGTTAGGAAGTCAAGGAATGTCTGCCCATAAAATAGACCCACCACCGTGACTGACTGTTGAAAAGAGAATCACGATTATATACCGGCAGAGGCGGCATTAGCAGAAAGCCAAAGGAACATTTCTCCCCTGTCGGCAACTACTTGCTGAAGATAAATTCCGAAGAAGATAAATTCAAAGATTTTCAAGCTTTTGACTAAAATGTCGATAATCAAATTTATAATCTGCATTACTTTTGGCAGAATAATCGACAAAGTGACAAATGAGTTAGACGTCGCATTTTTGCAGACTGATATTGTCTTTCTGCCAAGATATCAACAGATTGCGGAAAAAAATGCTTCCATCGAATATTTCGATTACCTGCTTGCGTAATTGTTGAGGAAATCGAAGCTTTTATATTAAGCATAAATAGGGAGGTAGAATTGCTTTCTCTAATTCAGAATTCAATGAATAATAATAGTTCTAAAATACTCTTCATTTCATTCATCTGATTGTTACTTCTAAGGAAAAAAAAGTAAATTGATTTTATGCCAGAAATCTCTGACTAAAATCTAGTTAATTATGAATCTAAATTTCATAAAATACACTTTTCTTTTAACATTCTTATGCAATATGCATGTTAAGAAGTTATTTTGCTGTAGCCAAATTATATGAATTCATTATAAATCACTAGGTTTATTTAACATTAAAATAGACTTTTTTAAAAATCTAATTTACAGGTTGCAGTTATTACACTAATGAAATACTACCGATTGCAAAGGGCGATAATATTAAATTATATGGTATGATATCTCTTTAGCTACATTAAAAGTGCTTATCCAAGTATGCCCTAAAATAAATTACTATCCAACTTCTTCAGATTCTACATTCACTTTTGTAACTATAAAATCAGGAACAATATTTTTTCTACTTTCTTTTCTTTTCTTTTAGTTAGTCTTCGCAGCAAAACTATAATTTCTGATGCTTCTATATTTTTAAAAAACGAAATAAAAATTATTTTGATAAAACGATGATTGAAAATTCAATGAACAATTTCTATGTATAATGCATTAACCCTTTGTCTTACGAATCTACATAAATTGCTAATTAGATGCCTCATCTTATTTGGAACAGTCATTATTTTAATCTCTAAAATAATAAAGAGAATTGAGGTAATGATGCGTTTTCAAGTTATTTCTGCATTTTAAATAGATTAGATTTTAAATTAATTTTTTCAAGTGATTTCTGCATTTAATACTTTCACTTCGTTGTAGATTAAAATTTTAGTCATTTGATGCTCGATTCGGACTCATGATTTTGTACGAAGGAGTTAAGAAAAAATATTCCATATAGATTATAGGATAAAACTTTTTTTGAGAGGGAGGAATATTAGCTTGAAATAGCTTCGAAGGAAAAAGTACTTGATAATAACTCGTGTTTGAAAATGAAGATAGGGGAGCTCTCATTCTAGTTGTTTTTTTTAATAAAAATCATTGTTTTTTTAAATTCTGGATATACATAGAAAAATAAATACTTGGGAAACCTAATGTTTAATTTAAAAAATCTATTTTTCATATTTTGCATAAATTAGTAAATTTGCACATATATTTACACAATATTTTCCTCAGCTTTCTTAAGAAACAATATCATTGTATTTTTTCTGCATTCTATATTTTATATATCTTGAACTATAGCAAATTTTTTGTTGTGCACGAGTAGTGTTGTATTTAGAGGTAGGTAAATTTGAATTCCTAGTCGTCGTTGTAGTTCTTACAAAATTATTTAATTAAGAGAATATGCTAAAAGACAGATATTAGGCAAAAACATCGAATTTTTTTAGTTGTTTATCATGCTGTATTTCTAAAAAATTTCTTTTATAGAACTTTTTGAATATAATTTATACATTCATTTTATATAGCTTCCATGATGAAACCATAAATTTGATCAAATATTCTCAAATATGGACAGTATTTTGGTAATCAATAATAATAATAATAAAAAACCACAAGAAACTTTTTATAAATATCTTAATGAGTGTTTAAAGGGAAAGAACGGATCAGTGGCAGAAAAAAAGGTAAATAACACATCATTTTTCCTCTTAATTAAAGGGAGTTAACTTATGAGTTATTTTGCAAACATAAAAGATGATTCTCCTGAGCATATAACTATGCTACAATTATCAACCAAACAGATTTGATGGTTATGGCATATTTGACAAGTGGCTAGCTATGCTGCCATAAATGTCCTGTTTAGGAACGTTCTTCCTAATAATTGACACTTGAAGAATTTAGAAGCTGACTGAGTTTAGTTATTAAGCAATTGTAAAGCAAGTAACCAGTTGTAAAGCAACACTAGGCCTATTTTGGGACGGCCCTCGTCATTTTGAATCATGGTCAAATCACGAGAAAGACACCTGAACTGGTGTCTCCCTCTCCACACTAGCGGGAGGGTGTTTGGCCTGACGGATTTAACCTGAAAGAGATCCCCATTCACACGACGGTTCTTCGGTGGAAGATGCTGACTGAGCTTTTCAGTCACTTTCAATGCGTTTTCTTTTTAGACATCACAACCCGCTTCAATACCCATTAATCTCCTTCCATTCACTTTTTTGCTGTACCGAGCTTGTTTTGCCACGCTATGTGTAAGCTGTCATGATTTCAGATACCGCAAGTCTACAGAAACGACTAAAACCTGAAGTATTTCGATCAGAATTGCTCCAGATAATCGTTCTCCTACAATTTGATCACTTTGAAAGGCTGTGAGGTCTGGAATTTTATGTTTTGAACGAAACTCCAAAAAGCATACAGCTTCAATAAAGATCATACCAAAAGGACATATTTTTCAGATTGAAAAAAAAAACCTGTGACCAGGTTTATGTCTTAATGCTTAGAAAAAGGATTCTTAAATTTCACTTTTATTCACGGATATTTCCATTATTTTGATAACCACCTGTACTCATTTTACTAAGCAAAACTACGAAAATTTAAAAACTTTTGAAGTTTAATATGAATATGTTTACTATATTGCATGAAAAGAAATCATTTTTTCACACATTAAGGAATTTAAGTTTTAAGAGACATTTATAAATACGAGAATTTAAATTTTACGAGACATTTATAAAATAGCAACGATTTAAAATTGCAAAACTAAAGGGAAAAAAATTAGAAACAGTATATGAAACGTCTTTGCCTTACAGCTATTTTTATTTCATGCGTAGAAGAATATTTGTATATTTATCCAATAAACAATCAAAACGAAAGCTAAGGATAAAAGCGATATCAACAAGTAATTTGTATTATAATTACCTTAAGGAAATTAGTGATGCCGGATAACTTCCATCTTGCAGAAACGCTTAAAGTTTGGAATCATCTTTCCTAGGTAAATGTTGGTTAACTTGGCAGTTCTCAGTCGATAACAGAACATCCAACTTCCAGCACATAGGTCTCCAAAGTTTCACATTTAGAATGAAAAAAAAAAACAATTATTTTATTAGCAATGCTTATTTACGAAAAACATTGTTATACATAATTATTGCAAATCACTGTTATACATAATTATTGCAAATCACTGTTATACATAATTATTGCAAATCACTGTTATACATAATTATTGCAAATCACTGTTATAATGAGCCGTTTATTTTGAAATTGGGCAAGTCAATTTTTGAAAAAAAAAATGGAGTTAATGGTAGTTACAGATAAAACTTATAATCTTTTTATGCGTAAAAAAATTTAAAATAAAAAAACTCAAATTGTAGTATTTTAAAGACGGAAGTTTTAGCTATTAACAGAATTAAAAATCTGTTTATTTTGAAAATGGTTCAAGTCCATCTTAGATATTGTAATTACATTTGACCAAACATATTACGAGAAAATTCAGATCTGGTTGCTGTATGATGAAGCAAATGTGACCATTTGATATGTCTGATATTTAAGGGAATTTCTGTTTATGTTTGGTATTAAAAATCAGTAGCTATGCAGTATTTCACAAATAAAAAAATCTTAATTTCGAGTTTCGATAATAATATATTTACGTCCAACACCGATTGTTTAGTCCAGTGACAATGATATGAATATAATTGAACAAATTTTTATTGTCAGGAAATTCATTTTTACCGAATTATTTTCTTATTTTATCTCTTCAAGTGTGAGAATAGAACCTAGAAAATCCATGTATTCCATATTGGCAGTTGTATGCTTGATGTTCACGTATCGGAAGCCCCTAAATTTGTTATTGCTGTAGACGGGGAAAAAATAGTTTCTACTCTAAGCACTCGAATACGAATGTAAAATAATAAAATAAATATTATTTATTCTTCTCCTTTACATATCCTTCAATTTTAATGAATGTATTCATTGTCGACAAGAAAATAAATATCATTCTTCCTATTATTCCTAATTAAACAAGATAACTATTTTAAATCCATATGATGTTTCTAAGATTATTTCATCTGCGGTAGCAACGCGCCGGGTAGCAGCTAGTTCTTAATAAAACTGAATTGTTTTGCTATGTCATTACTAGAATATTCTTGGTTTTGTTTCCCTTTTTATCAAATGAATAACAATTTATAGAAATTTGAATAGTATTTTGTTTTTATTATTAAAAAAATGCTGATGCAACTGAAATATTTCGCAATTAAATGAATGATTACAATAATTCATTAATTTTGAAAGTAAGGCAAGTCCATTTAGTTATAAATTTTTTTTTTTTAGTCAGCACAGCAAACACTATTGTATTTACTTTATCTGGTACCACAAAATACGAAAAATATATCTATTAATACTTACCAATATTTTTAAATTCATTGAAACCTTTAAATATTTCGCAATAACCAAAAATGAAATTTTTGGTTATTACCCCATTTTCCAAATAGACGGCTCATATCATCGTTACGTTAATTATCATTACATTGATCAAATAATTTTCAATAAATCAAAAATATACAACACTTTAACGCTTTAGAATGACTCTACAGTCTGATATGAACTAGCTCATTGGCAGTAGAGATAAACAATGAAATCGATTTTAAATCAATGTTGGACATTACTCTATGCAGTTTAAGTATAAAGTCTTATAAACAGGGAGCAGTGACTGCTAATAACTTAATCTCAAGTTAATTTGCTTAAACATTGGTGAGGACGCTTGTAGGTAAACACTGCAAAAATCAAAAAATATGTCGATGAGCTATTTATATAATACATTATTTTGTATAATATTTATATAATTCATTATTTTGTATAAACGAAGAGAAGCAGTCGCTTCAAAGAATTTTTTAATCCATAAGACTTTACGGAGTGCTCTGAAACAGTTAAAGATGTGATAGTATCGAGTGCAAGTATTGAGATTAAGGTAATCGTCTACGTTCCATGGAAAATTTTTGAAATTGGATTTTTTAGAAACTATTAATTATTGACAATACATTAAAAAACCATAAATAAACACTATAAATACAAAAATAATTATTTGGAAATATAATATTTTGAGAAGTTGGAAAATGTGCAGTACATTTTAATGAAATTTAACCAAAACGTTCAACACTACACAAAATGGCAATGCAGCCATTCTAATTTTTCTCTCCACACAAGTAATAGAATACAATGATGAATGGAACCAAAAACTGAGAAAAATAATGAGATGCAAAGAAGCTATGGGCAAAAATATGCACTTATATGCATTTTTCCATAAATTCACAACTTCATATTTCTAAAAACACATTCAAATGGAAAGGTATTTCTCCAACAATAAAACTTTCGGTTCATTTCATTGCCCATATTAATTAACACATACGGTGAAATTTCGACGTATATATCTCTATTAGTTTTGAGGATATCATGTTAATGGTGGAGAGTTTTTATAAAATTAAAGTTTTGAGAAAATTGAAACTAAAGACAAATTTTTGCAGAAAAATCTGTGACCCTGGATGATAGGACAGGCCTTCCTTTCCTAAGAAAAGATAAACTGTTTTGGGAAGAGAAAAGTCTGAACTACAAGAAATAACAAAGAAAACTTTAAATTCGTAAAACACGCTTTTAAAAATATTTGTCTGTCTGTGACAAAGCTAATTAAAAAGCAGTTTGAGTTAGATGGTTGAAAACTAATATATGGTCTTTACATCAAATTTGCAGATTTCTAATTTCTATTAATTTTCGAGCAAAATCAGTTCAGAGGAAGTCTATTTGTCCAAATGTTCGAATACAACTTAACACAATAGCTACAAAATGTAGAGAACTAGATAGATAAGATTCGGCATTCAGAATTAACATTTAACATCCATACTTAGTGTTGACACCTGACAAAGTTCAAGACAAAACTAACCATGTGTAGAATGTCTACCGATCTGTACTTTTAGATATAAACGCGATAATTTAAAAATGCAATGACTTAAAATCGATCAATTCTGATATGGGAATAGTGACTACAAAAGCAGTTTTGTGTCCATTTTTTTGTTTTAATTGGTTGAGAAAAGCGTGTCTAAATTGAAAATTTGATTTTTGGATAATATTAATTGCATGCCAGAGATTAATCACCGGTTAATTCGTAATGGATAACGCGATAAATTCGGTAAACATGCTTTACTCATGCCAAATTTTAACATTTCGTAACTATTGTATGTCAATATCATGCAAGGCTATCATCGCAATATCAAATAAGAAAAATAAAAAATAAAACAAAACATTAATAAACTATTTATAAAAGTATCTCAATTTTAATAAAGTTTATCAATTTAAATTTAATTAAACTTTTATATTATTTCATAGAATTTTTACTTTTAATTAACTTAAGTGAAAGGAGAATAACAATGAAGTTGAAGAAATCCTGATTTCACTTACCTCATTCGATTTACAAAGATTTTAGCCACTGAAATACTAAATTTACTTAAAGTAATTATGCAATAAGGGACTACTTACGAAAAACAATTTTGTAACTCTTTTCACAAATTATTGCCAAAAATATTATGCTATTACTACTCTGGAAAAACATAGCATTGTTATTAGTATATTTAAGCACAGTAAATACTTATAATGAAATTGTATTCGAAATATACATATGCAAAGGTGAATTTTTAATGCAGTCACTGAACTGTACATGTACAATGCTGAAAGAGTCCGCCCTTCTGATCAACATCTCGGTTCGACTTCTGGCACCGCCCCATCTCTGTCATCCTTCGCGCATTTCGAAGGATTCATTCTTCACGACATTCCTCGTGACCAGGAACGAATCCCACAGTGTTCGACATGCCACTGTTTCCGTACTAGTTTCTCCATTTGGCAAATGAAGTGCGATGAATGTTTATTGCGTACAAATTATATTCGAACAATATACTCTAAAGTCAGTGGCGCAGAGAGGGGAAGGGTTGACGACTGTATCTGCCTCGTGCATTCACACAGACTGTTGCAGCAAGAATTCTTTCCAATCACCAGCACTATGAAAGTGAGTTCACACGAGACTTATTATTGCCAGCAATCGTTGCCTCTCTGCTGTTGTCCAAGCACTGCCATCAGTTGAGACAACGTGGACAATTTTTTACCATTGTCCTGTTGTGGTCACGTGATTTTCAGGAAGATGTGATCTACTGCGTGCAATAATTTGCCTCGTGTGATCCCACATTAATGCCTCGCCAAATAAAATAACCGAGCTGTACATTTGGCGACTTGACGAACAATGACTGGCAACTTCTCACAACTGAAAATGAACTAGATTTCTAGATGTCTTCAGTTGGTGTGTGATTCCCTTGAGTGCAAGCGTTAGAGAAATGTTGACTTTCTGTTTGTAATTGTTTAATAGCATTGGTTAATTAAAATTTCAAATATTGCTTGACTAATTCCTAAATTGTCGTGAAAATTTGTGATTGTGAGTTTCAAAAATTTACAATCACAATTTTATTATTTTCAGTCCATTTTAAAAATGTGGTGTGTGGTGAGAAAAATTATTTTAAGAAACTTCTACTTTTTAGTCACGCGTGAGGAAAATTACAATCGACTTTAAACTAATCTCCAACAGATAATGTAGAAATATTCATATCAATACGTCACCGATGAAGAAAATAGTTTAAGATGTTCTTTGGTTTCATGATTTCAAAATAATTAATTGAATTAAACCTTATTCAATCACAATTTTGTAGTTACATAAAAGACGAAATGTTTGTAACTCGAAATAAAGATGTGGATACACTCGAAGTTAAGAACACAAATGTTGTGCTTATGCGACATACGAAAGAAAGGGCAATAATTGGATATTATAGGAATATTCTCGATATTTTTTATCTATCAAAAATGCCCACACCGAGATTTATTGAAGTGATAAATTTAATAAGCTTACAGAAAACTGGTTGATTCGTGAGAACAAAATCTGATATTAAATCTTTCCACCAATCAAGAACAGGTTTTGTCAAAGGAAGCCCGAATCGAAATTGGAAAGACTTGTTATCACAATTATGGTTAAGAAATTTTTTTAATTAATGCAGCTTGGGTATTTTTTCCAAATTATAAAGAAATGGCCTTTCTATAACCAAACCTTTCTTGTTTTCAGAAGGACGAATTGAGCGTGTTAAGCGGAAAACAAGTTTCTGCATACTGAACTCAATGACTTTGCAACGATGTCAATTAAAGACTGCCGCCCTATTTTGAATTATATTTTAAAATAGTTATTATATATATTATGAAGCATAATAAACATAGAACCTTAAAAATGTTTTCACTAAATTGAAAACCATTTATTATTATATAATGAAAGAATTTCGTAGATAATGTAGTGTACTGAAAAATTTAGATCTTTTAATTACTTTATTTTGCACTCATGCAAAATAACTTAGACTGAACTGCAACAATTCTTGGTATACTTTACCTTAGTTTATCTAATAATAAATCAGGCTTACGACTTTGCGTAATATATTCGTTAAATGCCAATTTCTGACATTTACTGTCAATTCATCAATGTTTTTTACTAACGAAAAGCTACTAGAGATGTCAAGACATTTAAGACTAATTTTTACCCTTTACATTTCTTAATTCAGCTAATTAACAGAAAAAAATTCCATCACTCAGTGCATGTACCAGATACGTCATTATAAATGAAGGCATTAACACTCCACTAAAAATCATCAGGTGGCCTATTTGAGATGAACTTCACAGTTATGGATGATAGGCAGATGAGAAAGTGTCACAGAGCGATGATCGGATCTTGAATCTTTCACATAACTTCAGCGGTTCAGATATCTTGTATAAAAGACACATAACTGACTTCTATGATCATCAAACTTCGAACCTAGAATTCCTCTCCCGAAATATATTCTATTATCAGGCCTATTGAATGGTAGATACAAAATATATAGGTACATAAGCAATTTCATCATATTCAGCATCATCATTAATAAGGTGCAGGCGGTTTAGGGAATTTTCATGATTTTTATGGTTTGCACTATGTTTCAGCAATCCAAGAGAAAAAAACGAAGATTTTTTTCTGAACTTCTGATTAAATATAGATCATATGCAAAAACATTTTGCAGAGCGTAAATGAAGCACTGTGCAGCTTTTCATTACACGGCGCATTTAGAATTGCCACTAACTATACAATTATATGTTTATGTTTCGTAAGTCATTTACATCACAAATCTGAATATGTTTCGAACCTTATTATCAGATGTGTCTAGCTGGCATGTATTTTTGGGCATTACTGCACGACGACTCTTTTTACATCTTTTATTAATGATTTTATAAATTTGATATAAAGCGTAGGCAAAAGAAAAGACTAAACGTATTGAAGATAAACAAACCAAAATATTTCGCCGAACTACTTCATCAATCGCTTTCGAATTCTAATGTATTTTTTGTAATATACTCGTGGAATGTTTTATCGCTGTTGATATTTCTTTCAGAGCGTATTTTATATCTGGTAATAATTAATGTAACTTATGCTCTGTGTAGATTATTACTCTTGTGGATAAATAGATTAAGGCAAATACGATGAGGAGGAAAGGGCGAAAAGATAAAGGTATTTCCCGGGGTACCTTTTACCCTCCCTACGCCACTGACAACACTTCATGTATTTTATAGACATAATATGGTTCAGTTTAGTGCTTGATAAAGTTTTTTATATTGATTCTGTAGATAGCTTATGATATTCCACGGCATAGTGGCGTTAACAGTTCGGCTCTAACCAACGCCATTTCGATGTGATGCCAAAACATTTTCATCCATTTTAAATTATTGTGGTGCATTTACTAACGCTTTATGTCGCATAGAAAGTTTTTTTTTTGTTACAACTGTTACAGTAATGCAAAAATTCGATGCACAAAATATAACCAGACGAAATTTGATATCTATTATAATTAAGTTTTCAGCAGTGAAATTCTACTTAAGAATTTCCATATGTTTTCCAAAATTTCGTTTAAAGCATTTTAACTCACAGTAACGGGGAAAAAAAAACTGAAAATAAGCCCTTTGACATTTTGAATGAGGGGATACATCTATTTATACACACTTAGTTTGATTGTCAAAAATCCTAATTCTCGAAGGTCGTTTTGAAGTGCGAAGTTTGTAAAAATTAAATATAAATTTTGCTTAAATGTGATGTTGCAACATATATATATATATATATATTTAATATGGAGTCTTCTTTTAATGTAGACAAAGGCAGAAATATTCTTTTCGTTTATAAATCTTGAGTTAAACTAATAAAAAAGAGATTTAATGGTAGACACGTGCATGATAACAATCGTGCTTTTAGTGTAAATAACCATTTATAACTAAAGTATCAGCAAATGAAAGTTGTGCCATTGTTACAGAACTAGTACCACTTATGTTTCTCAGGAAATGGGCCGATACAAATCATGTATCAATAAATTGCAAAGAATTCTTGCCTTTTCACTTTCCTGTTCAATTCAGAAATATATCCGTAAACCGATTGACTATTAGATTGCCTTAGTATTAGTCTTTCTATGCTACATCTCAATTGAAACGAAAGATGAGATTTTATGGTTCCAGGTACACCTTTATTTTCACATATATAAAAGCCAGCTTTTCCATTTCTCTGCAAAATTAAAAGCATTAAAGGGATTTTTTTGTATCTTCGAATTGTTTATAATTTTAGAAAGATGAAATTATTTTGAAACAGATTTATGTATGGGATATTAAAATTTAAACTGGCACTAAAAATTTTAAAAACACTTCATTATTGAACCTTCATTATATTATTGCTTTTCTGAATCTCAGTTACTATAAAAAATGATGCAAAAATTTTATTCATGTAAAAAAATTCTTAAGCATTTTATACTGGCCTTTACAACGAAAGTTTAAATCATCTCCTAATTTACGAAGGAAATATAGTGGCAATATTATAAAAGCAAGTATAATACATATATTAAAATATGCGTATAATAATAGGAAATAAAAATTCGCAGTTTCCTTAAATAAGGTAATTATTCATCAGTTAACTTTGCGAAAAAGTTGTTATAAATTACAGGAGAAAATCATTCCACTGTCAATACCAAACAGAAATTGAAAATTTAATGCATTTTACCCTTCTCATTTTGAATTAAAACAATTTAAGCACTCGGTAATTGATTTTTTAAAGTTTAAAAAATGCAATTCCATTTGAGAATTATATTTTGGCAACATTAATAAAGAAATAAATATTTAATTCATGAGCATTGGATATTGTTATGTAAAAGATTTAATATTAAACCTCAAATTAATAATCGGCTATAAATCTTTGGTACTATTGATTTTTAAAAACATTTTGTAATTGGAACGCATTTAATTTCTGATTGGACTAGATTTTTATCCAAGAATCCATTTATTTTATATTATT
The DNA here is from genome assembly GCA_026543055.1 of Argiope trifasciata. Classification (NCBI taxonomy): domain Eukaryota; kingdom Metazoa; phylum Arthropoda; class Arachnida; order Araneae; family Araneidae; genus Argiope; species Argiope trifasciata. Next base: position 6,182 of record JAPMOQ010064504.1, on the reverse strand, counting down.
CCTTATATTAAAGTTCTACATAATACAGAAATAATTTAAAGCAATTAGTACTCCAAAAAAATGAAACAAATTTGAACAAATCCCGACTTTCTGATGGCAAATGTGCTTAAAGGATTAAGCATGGCAATTTGCTTAATGGATTGGAACAAGTAAAATGCACTTTCAGTTGGTTATTTTTCCTGCTAAGCATGCTATAATAAAATTAAATGTATGGCGCAACTTTAGAGCATCCATTCTCTTTCTTTAGTTTATTCCTCATACTCCAAAAACTTTCTTTCTAAAAAGATCTTCGAATTTCAAAGGGTGTTATTTATGAGAAGTCAAATTCACAGTTTCCTTTGTTTAACTGAATATAGCAGATAACAGTCAAAAGAGATCGATTGTCAGTAAAATTCGTAATGGACAACCTTGCGCTCAAGCAATATAATTAATAATACGAGTTATTTGGATAACTCAAAACTATTAAAATGATAAATGTATCATCTCAAGATTATCAAAGATTCAGATAATTTTTAATAATTAAAAAATACATTTGGATCTTAGAAAATCTCATAAAAATGCCTTTAGTTAACATAAATGATGATCTTAGGTAAAAGGAGATTTTAAACACATGAGTCTTTAATCGTAGCGAAATATTGACAGATACGATAAAAAAAGTTTATTTCTGTGAAAATGCTACTTTATTTTTTATAACCATCTAGAAAATGAAATACTACTTAATTTACAGAATCATCTGTTCGAAATGTGTTATTTAATTAAAACAATTTTACGTGACAATACATAAAATAGACAATTTAAAAAAAAAAAAAAAGAAACACGAAAATGTAACGCAACAATAACAAACTCCAATAAACAACAATTGAGCAAAAATTTCCCAATAACGAAACATTTGAGAGTTTCAATAGGTAGTTATCCATAAGCACTGCACTATAAAGCAATTATTCCTTTCGGAATTCGACAGCATGAAAAAAAATATAGCTAAGTAAATGAAATAAGTAACCGTAAAATGACATCTGATCTCTAAGATGAAACAGCACATCTAACAAAAGCTACTAAACATAGAAAGTGTGTCGGCAAATTTATTCTTAACAAGAATTTTTTTAAAACTGTAACGAGGTGGAACTAAATAGTGACAAGGTCTAAATAAATAATGGAAACAAGGTAAAAAAATTATCAATTAAGAATGAGCTCGGAAGCAGTCAAAATGAATGACATCCTGCGTTTAAGTTGAATTTAAGAAGCCATTTCTTTGAACTAGAAAGAATTATCCCTAAAAATAGAAAGTTAACCTCTCATCAGCAATGTCTTAGAACATACTTTGAAAAACAGAATTCTTTCCACATACGATGTTGACATTTTGTAAAGCTTCTAGCAATGATGACTTTATCGCTTGCAAAATCAACTTATAAAACAAAAAATATTAACGCGTTCACGGCACTACCTTCGCCTTTTATCAGGACCATCTATCTAATTAGATGACCGTTCTTTGCTATCTTTTAAATGTAATAAAGGTGTCATTTAATAACAGATGGTTTGGTCGTAGAAAATAACGGAATCTACGAGTTATCTTGTCAACGAGTTAAATGATGTATAAATCTACATGCTAAGAAATGGGCATCTTTTAAACTCATATTCTGTATTAAGAAGTCAAGAAATATATTACGAAATATTTTACTAATATTTCTAAAAGAAACATTTTAATTTTGAGAAATTAGATAGCAACTTTCAAAACTTAAATTTAAATGTGTTTGAAATAGCTTCTTCCTACATTTTGTAGTGGCATTTATTTGTATGATCTTAGTTAACTGAAAAAGAAAGGGAAATCTCATTAATGATTTGACTGTATAAACAAATATAGAACTACAAATACCTAAACACATTAAATCAAAAATTTAAATTAAATTTCTAATATCATCCCAAAGGTGAACGTCTTTCGAATTTTCAAACTTTTCTGTTACATCCATTCAATATTATTATTTAGTACTATTCTCACAAATTTATAAAAAAAAAAGCGTTTTTCTGTAAAAGCCCAAGCTGAATCAATGCTTTCGTAATTCAGACAACTAATAATAATACTAGATAAAGTATTTAAAAGTAAATTCTAACTAATAAATTTTTCGATTATCCTGTCTCTCAAACTCAGCAATCCATCTAGATAATTAAATTATTTTTGTTTTTGTCTTCCTAAATGAAATCGTAAATTCTAGCATTTACTGTACTAAATTAAGTCCAAAAGCTTCAACTGAGATCTGAAAATTTTACATAAAAATCAAAGCGAGAAAAATGACGTATCATTAAGTACATTTAAAAACTAGTTCTAATAATCTTGAAAATAATTTTTTTTATTAGGATTCTAATTACTTTAAAAGTTTCATATTCGTACATTTTTTTTAAAGAAATTAAAAATGCATTGTAATCTTTTTTTAGAATACAAACTAATGAAATATTTTTCGCATAACGATTTTTTTTAATTCTTGCAATTTATATCGTACTTCTGCATATCTTCTGTATTCTCTCTAGTTAGTTAAAAATTTAACTATGAAATTAATAACATTCGAAGTAGGATTTGAAAATGATTTACGCTGGCTTTTAAATTAAGTGTTTTAACTAGAATGCAATATTTTAATTAAATAATTATTTTTTAACTTTAAAATATTTTTAGTTATTTCCCCTGCATTCCTTATTCTCCACATATACAGAAATGAAAAAGAATTATAAGAATTTTTGAATTGTAAAAGTAACAGGATATTAGTATTCATTAAATATTATTAAGTACATGTATAGGAAAATTATTTTCGTATTTATTTACAGTAACAATTCGTTTAACCGTTTAGTTTTTTTATTCGTTTTTGACCATTTTTCATTGATAATTTTATCAAGAGTTCCCACCATTTTCAAACTTTTGGTAGAAAATAAAATGTCTGTAGTGAAAGAAGATTTGAAACCGATTTTAACATGCTTGATTGCACGAAAAATAGGTTGTTTCGAAATGTATCCCCTTCGAAATAGTTTCTAGATTGGAAAAGTCCTGCTTTTCCCTCTATTGATTGATTAATTGATTTAAATATTATGAGTAAAAAATGAACTTACTATTAAATTTAAATACTGAAACAGTTCAATACAGGCATTGAAGAATTAAAACACTCTGGAATTTTCGAGTAGGTTCAATTTAGGTTCGTGATTTTCTTAAATACAAATTTCATATTGGAATGACCAAAGGTTTGCCACAAAATTATTTTATAGACAATAAATGAAATAAATTAATATATAAATTTTATTGCGATATTCACTTCTCCAAAGATTTTATTTCCTATTCAAATTTATGTAAAACTTCCTTTTCCCAAAGCCATGATGGAAAATATTACAAATTAGCTATTTGAAAAAATTCATTTAAGTTAGCGATAGAAAACATTTGTCTGAAACTTTGTAAGAATTACTGTCTTAAATTTACCTATTGTAAATAGTGAATGTTTAACACTGAAATCTTTCGGAAGGACAATACGAAATGATTTAGATTAATCGAGAATTTCTGTAAAAGCAAAGAATACTAAATGAAGTCTCATTTAAAACGGGTCATTTTTTCAATATTTTCAGCAAAATTATATATGGTGGTATTCAAAGAACAGAAACATTTAAATACTAATAATTATTTCGCTGAAACATTCCCCTAAAATACACAATTATTGCACTTTTAAATACTTCTTCTATAGAGCTTTCAGTAAGTTTGTCGCAATTTTCTATTTTAGGATATTTCTGTCAAACTGAAGTAATTCATTTAATAAATGGAATAGTAAATGATTTAAGCGGCACGTTTCAAGAGCAGCAGTTTCCATTAGAGAAAAATACCTTTTATTTCTAAGAGGGAGTGTTCACCACAAAATTTTCATGCTTTCTCTCTAATAAGCTGGTCATGTCAGAGAACCCATAACATGGCATTGACATACAACAGTGATCCCGATAGTAATATTTAGAGCTATTTGGCGATTAATCCCCGAGATGCGTTTAATAGTATCGAAAAATTTAATTTGCTTTAAAAGCGTGCTTCTCAATTGATTAAAACAAAAATTTGACAGAACTGTTCTTGTTATCTCGAAAATATACCAAATTTAATAGACAAGCCGTGGCGTTTTTGAATTATCGCATTTTAAATGTTTTTGAAAACACATACCAACATACAATCAAACCGTAGATGAATATGGCTCACAATTCGGCATGTGTCTTCTGCACTGGTATACACGTTAAATCGGTGCTCTAAATTTAATACATCATGCTTTCTTCGTTTTATAATTATAATCCTAACATACATTCAAACAGCAGGGAAGATCGACTTCCACATAGATTAATAGATAGGAATTTGTATATTTGAGTGTAAAAACGATAAACAGAATTTTAACACTTATTGTCAGCGAATAACACAAATAGGTTATCAATTTAATTGACTTCACTTTTCATAAGACAACGCACTCCTACTTCCATCACCATTATGATGCACAATAAATACCGGATTAAAATATCCAATGAACATAAGCGTTTTTAAATTATCTAGATTACTCAGAAAACTCCCGAAACTAAATCTTTCTGTTGGCCATGGCAACATAAGAAGTCGTAACTAAACACAAAAATATAAACAGTAATGTTCTGGTAGTTTAACTTTTTAACTATTCAAAAACGATAAAAATCATTCTTCGGCCCAATTGATTTGAAAAAAAAGTCAAACACTATCAGTTTGTATCTTTAATAAAACATAATTAAGATAGTTATAAATAATCTTAAACTTAAAACTTAAGGCAAACTTCTCGCATTATTTTTTAGTTCTAAAGATCAGTTAAAAGTTTTTAACGAGTATATTAAAGAATTTTTATATAAATATAATTGTCATTGAAACTCGTCATAACGAAATTTATTAATTATTAATTATATATTATATTTATATGATATGTTTATAACAATTGAGATATGTATTGGATAAACATGAAACAATTCGAAATACTAGATAGGGACTTAATTTAAATGCTACTGAGTTGTTCAAATTTATCAGAAACACAAAAATAATATTTCGATATAAAATGTTCACAAAATTGTTATTGAAAATTCCTGAAAAAGTTTAGAATTTAAGGAAGAGAAAAGTTTTTTTTTTTTTTTTTTGACTATCGCTGTTAGGTAGTTTTTTTTAAACTACCGCACAGATCACACTTTTGCAGTAAACGAAATTTTTAATAGTTATATTAAAAAGCATTTCACGCTTACAAATATCTATAAGATTTCATTAAAAAGTAGATTTATTCAAATTTTACGTATTCAAATGTAATGATCATCAATATTGTTATAATTGTGAAAAAAAATTCCATAATTATAATCGATAAATTTCCAAACTTGATGGTACTTCTATCGAGTAATTAGCTGTTTCGATATTAGCTGTTCATCGGTTTAAATTAGCTGTTTAGATATACAATCCAACCTTATCCCCATTTGACAGATAAGAATGAAGTGTAGGTTAGATTATTTATACTAACGTTCCGTTTTTAAAGCAACATTAGGACTATTTTGGGACCGACCTCGTAATTTTGAACCGCGATCAGAAGACGAGGACGACATCCGAGTTGACACCTCTCTCTAAACTTACACACCACACCAGTGAGAGGACGTTAACCTCCGTACATCAGACCCACTTGCACGATGAATCTTCGGTGCAATCGGGTCTCGAACCTGAATGTCCCAGTTCAAAAGCTAAGACCTTTCTACTAAATCACCGTAGGCCTATAGACTGAAGTGAAAAGTTCATTGTTTACAGCACACTTTACAGCAAAAGTAATGAATTTGTGTTATGTATAATTATTTGCTAAACAGGGTAATTACTACACGCACAGTTTGCTCAAAAAGTCCAGAAAATAAGTTAATGGTCTATCCAATATTACAGAAGAAAAATTAAAATTAACTAAAATTTCCTAGAATTCTTCATTTGATATTTCTAGAATATCAATACATATAAAAAGTTATATGATCTTGTTTAATATAATTTAATAAATCAATATATTTCAACTACTATTTTTTTAGAGATTTATTTACATTAAGCTTTATTTATTTAAAGAAAGTGCATACACAGTACAATGTATTAGAAATAATTGCATTTAAAACGACATTCAGATAATATATCAGCACATCTACCAATAAAAATATATCTA
>JAPMOQ010064496.1:0-12182 GCA_026543055.1 Argiope trifasciata | reverse complement strand
AGTCAGTAGGAGCGCACGCCGAGTGGGCGGAGCTAACGGAGCACAGGTCGAAAGGCAGAAGTAGTAGAGAGTCACTAGACCGCTAGATGGCAACACATTACAGACCCGCTACGGGAGAAAGCACGACCTTCCTGGTAAAGAACCATGAGGAAGGTGCACAGGAGAATTCGCTAAAGCAGGATTTGTGAGGATGTCGCTGCGGTCCAATCAGAGGCTTGGATCTATAGGAGGGCGTGGCTGTTTTGAGTTGGATCTACTTGGAGGAGAACGTTAATGATGATTAGCAGTTTTTCTTGTTTATTCTTTGCTTTTCTGCACTGTTTAATGGCTTCAAGAATGTTGGGGAATTCTATCAGGAGGTCTTTAATTTCTTTGAGATCATTTAGGTAGCTTTTCATTTCTAGGAAGTCGGCTGAATCAGGTCCTGAAAAGGCTTGAGGGGGCTGTCGTCGTCAGGGATCTTGGTTGAAGGGGACACTTGTTCTTACTTTAGGAGGGATGGTTTCGTTAATATTAGCTGTAGCAGCTGCATAGGATCTTCCAGGCTTTGTCTCAGTAGTCTTTTGTAGCCTTGGGATGGCGGGGCAACCTTTCCAAGCTGCTAGGCGGCCTGTCATTTTGCAATTTATACATACTGGACTTGTAATCTTTTCCTTAATGTGGCAGTCTCGGGTGGGGTGTTCTCCGTGGCATTTAATGCAGCGGGGTTTAATCCGGCAGTTCCTGGCTGAGTGATGGAATCCGGAGCAATTATAGCATATTGTCGCAGTGGGTTTGTTACTATATGGTTCAATTTTAACTGTCAGGAAGCAGAGATGGTTGATATTGTATATATTTTTGTAGCTGCCTATTTTTCTAACTTCTGCACGGAATAGCGGGAGGGGGGAGTTTGTTCTGAAGTTTTTCATTTGGCTGATTCTCTGGATATGGAGGTTGTTGGTTTCTAGGTCAATCTTGATATCTTCGGTATTGCAGTTAATGGGGAGGCCTCTGATAACTATTTTGATGGGTCTTTCTTCTGGGGATTCGTTAAGGATGAAGTCTTGTTTTTTCAATTGGAGAAAGTCGATGATCTCAAGTCTGTCTTTTTCAGTTTTGAGTTTAATTTGGATGTAGCCGCTTTGATATTTATTTTCATTTTTTGGATGGTTTCTTTGTATTTCTTGCAGGATGATATTATAGTTCTTTTTCAGGACTAGACTGATGGAAGCTGGTGTTTTCTCGGGGTTGTCGTTTACTTCTTTTAGGAGGGAAAATTGGTTATCTGTATTGATTTGAAAATTGTTTTCCAAACAGATCTTTTTTGCAGCTTTTCTTGGGGAGACTGGTCTGAAGTTTTCATTATTTTCGGGAGAAATGGTGCGAACTGGCGAGGTCATGGTAACATCGGAGAAAGGTTTGACTGGAGTGGTATTTTCATCTGGAGTGGTGGGGAGTTCAAAATCCGCCCAGTTTATGGAGTTTTCTTTGCTGTTCATGATGTTTTGATAGCTGGCAATATAATCTTTAAGTGGATCGTGATTGTTAAGCGGTTCATTACAGGATAGATCTAATCTGGCGTCCATACACTTCTGCTAACGGAACACTTCCAGTTCTCAGGTAAGGAGTTCAATTTTTATACTGGCGAGAGCACCATCTATAGGCTGTTTCGAAATTTTCCACAAGTTAATTCAGTTAAAATTACTTTTTAATAAATCGTCTACCTCATTATTGTTCATTGTAGTTAAAAAAAGCTGACATTTAAATTAAATATATATATATATATATATATATATATATATATATATATATATATAGTTGTTTTCAATATTTTGCTTAACATTAATATCACGTTTTGACTGTGCAATTTTTTTATATGCGCAGTATTGAAATGGACTTTTCGGAAAGGGACTTGCGACTTCAGTTTTCAAAATTTAGTACTTAAAATTTCTAAATACAAATTAAAATAAAATCAATAAAAATTTGGTGGAAAAAGGAAGAGATTTGCAATTTCTCGAGCCCCCCGAAAGGTTTAAAAGGGCCATTAATTAAAATGTCTTCTGAAATTAGAAATAATTACATTGTTTAAAATATGATTTTAAAAAAACGCATACCTTAACGGTAAAAATTTCAATAAAGATGTAGGTGTATATTTTCGAATAGTGTATTACCAGCACTATTGTTAATGACTTATTTTACATATAAGAATGATATTTAAAAAACTAAAGTTTCTGAATAATAATACTTTATACTAATAATATACTTAATACTAATATACTTAATACTAATATTTAATATACTTAATACTAATACTTAATATACTTAATACTAATACTTTAATACTTCTGATTAAATAAGTTGCTTATTTTATACACTGTGTATTTACAATATTTCATATACAAAATACAAAGTCATATAATGAAAAAATAATTTATCTTTATCCGAGTTTAGATTTAAAATAAAATGTAACAACATTAAAATTAAATCTACGATGATAAACAGAAAATGATTTAAAAGCGTTCACTCTACTGTGATGTATTTGCAAAGGTGTTCTATACTGGAATTATTTTAAAAACCGATATAACATGTAAAATTATCATCCATAGTTGGAAGCGTTTCTTACGTCATTTAGAGAATTATTTTATAACTATTCCCATCTTTCAAGTCGTTTCAATACTTTTAACATCATTTAATTGTACTTCATACTTAAGAAACAATCTTTTTTTTTTATAGATTTCTTAGATTTAAATAACATACATTTTAGTGTTCGAACTTGCTGAATTAAACAAACGAATCGGGAACTAAAACTAATGAAACCAAAACTCTTTTGCATAGTGCAAATCGTTGTATTTATATAAAGTAATGAATTTACTAAAATCTAGATTATTGTTTCAAAGTGGATACAGTATTTATATGAAAAGAAATATCATTTGTCTTTGATTTGTATCATACATTTTTGAATAAACTCATTGAAAAGCAATTCATGCTTCATAAAAAACAAGTTGAAAGTATTCAGATAGTATCAAAACGCATGAAATTGTATCAAACCTACAATCGACCAATTGCTCTGATTATGCCTTCTCTAAAATTTATCTCTATCCTTCAAAAGATTATTTTAAAAAAATATCAGCTTCACACAAGTTTGTGTCCGAAAAAGAAACAAGCATTTTTCACCTCCCCCCCCCTCCTTCCCAACCACGGGGTTCCAATTAACCCAGTGGGGAGACTTGTTTGTAATCTATCTGGCTGTCTTATCTTACTCAATGACCACTTCCCCTTCTCCACTCTTCAATCCCCAACTTTTTTAAAATTATTTTGGTTAGCAATATGCAGTTTCAAATTTAACGGCGATATGAATTCACATTTTGGAATGGAAATCTATACTTATAATAAAGCTCAATGTGTATTTGAGTGTTGGCGCTCTACAGGTCAGACCGTTCGACTTACAGCTACCAAATTTGGTACATGTATACCTTGGAGGTTGAAAATGTGAACCTCGGAGCCCTTTTTTCGAATTTTTGATTAGAATTTGAATTAATTAAAATTTAAGCGAAATTTCGACGTTTTTTCGCTACAACTTCCGAAAATATTATCGTGCAAACATGATTTTTACATCAATTTAAAAATAAAAAATTAGCTTTCTGATGGTATCAGTGTTTTAATGTATAACTTAAGCCTCTATTTTTAACGAAGTTTTAAAGAAATATTGTAACCATGTTTTTTTTTGAGCACGTGACTGGATAAAATAAAAGAAAACAATGACGGAAGTTCAAATAAAAATAAAAATAAAAAAAACTATCATCATAAATCAAGTCTAAAGAAATGCAACTTTTAGCACGTGACTGGATAAAATAAAAAAAAACAAAATGTGATAATTTCTAAAAAAATAAATGCAAAGCAAAGGTTTCTATAATCGTTTCCAATATCTAAATCATTTATTCAACAAATCTTTATTTACGGTAAAGCTGATTGAATTTAGGCAGGATATGCATTAAAATTCCAACTTAATGGCATATTTCTATAATCGTTTGTAATATCTGTATCATTAATTCAATAATGTTTTTCCATTATAAAATGTGATAGTTTCTAAAAAAATAAATGCAAAGCCAAGGTTTCTATAATCGTTTGCAACATCTAAATTATTTATTCAATATTTTTTTTTTCCTTTTTCGCTTTCTTTAAAAAAACATATTTAATATTTTAGCCACATCACAGAAAAATAAAATTTAATTTCAGGCCAATCAATGAATATGTGACTCAAATGAAAATTTTAGAACGCATTACTCATGGTGAACCAGCTGGTCGCCAAAGGTGGCTAGTATATATATAATTTCCATTAGAGGTCTTCAATTTTTAAACTAACATTTTTGAATAATTAAACTGACTATCACATATACATATTTATTCCGACATTGTTACAAAAGACACTATGCTATAAATTGTCTTTTTATTTAAAAAATTATATAAAAACAAAGAAAAACATTTAGAAATATAAACCTGATTTATTTTAGATTTTAAGTGGAGTCGGAGCATAACTAAGAAGGCTCTTCAGATATAACAAGGCTACAGCCCAAAGAGAAACACGAGCTCTAATGTTAGCTAAACCAATTTAATATATTAACAAAGCGTTCCTCTCTGATATGCACTGTTTTGTTTCACATTGTAAAAACATTCACGTTATGAGGATGATTATCGTTAGACGTAGATTTTGAAAGCGAAATCAAAATAATTAGGAATGTATTATCCGTTTTTGGTGACCAGCTGGTTTGTCCATCATACATTTAATATTAGTTTAATTATGTAAATTAATTACATATTTGCAATCAATTTAATTTTTGTTTAATTAATGCATTAATTGCAAGAAAAGAACAAGTTGTATTTAGTTGTGAATAATTATGAGAAATACTGTTTTTTGCTTTTTATGAGAATTACTGTTTAAGCAAATTAATATATAAATAATCAACATAATCTTTGGAAAGAATTATCTTTTAATTGATAGAAATACTATTAAATGATTGAGCTAAGAAATGAATATATTAAAATTAACAAAAAGGTTCATTTTTAAAATTACTTTTTATTCAATGCTAAAAAAAGCCATAAAAAATTGGTAAAAGTAGGAAAATAAACTGCATTTTATTAGAAAAAAATAAAAAATAATAAACACCGATGATGTACCAGTTATGTTTAATACCTAATTTTTAATTTCATGATAACCTAAAATAAATGAAATAAAAACACATAAATAATAGAAATGAAAATAATAAAGTAAATTTAAATCTTCATTCAAAAGATTGTAGGAAGGCCATGCTTGCAATTTTAATTGTTCAGTTTTATATTTTTAAAAATTAAAATAACAATAATATGCACATAAAATTATTGTGGAAAATTTAGAAACAGCCTATAGATGGCGCTCTCGCCAGTATAGGAATTGAACTCCTCACCGAGAACTTGAGAAGTTCGTTTTAGACTTCGATGGCGAAAACAGCCACCACTTTCGCGGTACTATAAGTTCCTTTTTAGATTCCCCTTTTGAAAGTTTAAAAGCAGTTAGACTTAAATATTTGTATTGTGTTGTCATGTGTGTGTACGTGTATCAAATAAATGTTTGTGTTAAAGATATGATCTCTTTTCTTTCCCGAACCGTTTGCTTGCAACACTGAACCGAACTTTAAAAATTTTTCTACATTATATTTAATATGAGTGCAATATATTCATATAGAAGTATAGTTTACTAAACCTATGGAAAATATTTTTGAAAAATGCACTTAAAAGTATTTTTTTAAATATTAAGATCAAACGAGAAAAATATTAAATGGAATTTTAAAAGAGTTAACTGAAAAACTTTTTTTTTTAATTTTAAAATGATGCAAACTTGTTTTTGGTTAGTGATATGATTCGAAATTATTAAAGAAAATGCTTGAATTTTGTTAATTTTTTTAATTAAAATTTTAACTTAATTTTTGAGACAGCACTTTTTAATATTGCTGTCCAAGAAATAGCTGTCAGTCAAATATGGAACTTCTCAAATCCAATAATCTACCACGAAAGACCTAATCTACCATTTTTAATAGTAAAATATTTTCTAATGTTATTGCAGAAAAACATCAAACTTTTCCCGTTGTTATTAAATAATAAAAATTAGAAAATTCTCTACCAAAATTCTTAGGTGGCTTGTGAACTTATTAAAGAGGAAGCTTTATGCTAAACAGGTTGGTTTAAGAAACGTTTGCAGTCATTGTCATGTTGCATGTCTCCGGCTGCAATGATGACGGTATCTTGTTGCGACGTTGAATGATTCAAAGAACTGAATAACGCTTCATGCGCAAAGAATCACAAGTGATCGGCTACGATCTGCTACTGAACGCACTGTACATCAAATTGAAATGTTGCAAGTGAATGAGGGTGGTCACACGGAGCGCCTTTCCCCACATCGTCTTGGACACGATTAACAACTGCTCTTCTTGCGCAATCGGTTCTTGTTTCTGCAAACTTTTCTTTTCACAAACAGATTTTTTTTCCCTACATTTTCTTAATATGGTTCCATTACAAGGTGATCAGAAACTATCCAATATATGTTATTATTATTTCGGTATACCGTTTTGTTCGTTTATTGGGTTAAAATTAATGTTTTTCCGGAAAAAAGACACCCTCTGGTCGACATTTTGGAACTAATTCTCCCCACACAAATTTCCGAGAGCTCATCTCTTGTGTAATCTATATACCGAATTTCGTTGCAATTCGTTAGCCCGTTTGCGTTGTACGATGCTGTTTATGTGGGACGTGTAATTATAACCATAATGTATATCATTATTTCCTTATATTAATTGAAATTTAGAATATTAAACACATTTTGGATTCAATGTTTATGAAACAAGGTTGATCCAAAATAATTTTTTCGCGATTATTCATGCGCAAAGGTGGGGTGAATTCCTGAGCCCTAGAATGAAGAAATGCACAGAAAATTCAGCTTAAAAGCCTTAAAATGACGAATAATTATAAATATACAAAAAAAAAAAAAAAAAAAAAGATTTTTTTAAAAAAATATATTACTAGGTAGAAAAAAAAATTTACCTTACATATAATAACTTTATGTAGTTATTATTCGGTAAAGTTCCAAGAGTAAAATATCCATTACTTATTAGAAATCGTCTCAAAGAATATTTAATTTTCTACAACTATATAACACAATCAAAAAACATCTCAACAATGAAAGAAAAAATATATCATTACATTCTAAATTTTATGCTTTATTTTCGAATTTTGAAGTAAAATACACAAAAACTATTCAAAACAAAATGATTTAATATGTTGTTGTTGTTGCCGTGTCCGTGTTTTTCACGGAAAGGGGGTGCAGTAGCTTCTGAGGGTAAAGACCCCTGAGCACCCAGAGGGCAGAAGTCCGACTTCTAGCTCACACACACGACACAACCCTTACATGATTTAATATAAGAGGCACAACTGAAAGTCACAGAAGAAAACTTATACAAGTTATAGGCACACACAAAAGTAAAAGGAAAATACTTTTCAAAGAAATAGAATAATAACTGGAAACATGTTAACGCAAGTGCATAAAACATACATTAATAAACTAATCTACAAATTACTAGAGCAAATTGCAGGTGTTTATTCCCCCCACCCACTATAAACTGATGTTGATTAACTTAAAACATGTATAGCTGTGGACTTTCAAACCGTGATATTGAAGAAACTGAAAAGGTGTGGGATGTGTTATTGCATCGCCTTCATAATGCTCATATTATTTGGAAGTGCTCCTGCTAAAGATTTATAATTGTATTGTTTAAATTTCCAACTGCTGTTTGTAATAACGGACGAACAAGATTATAATTTGTTTTGTTCTTTTTCATAGTCCTGCGAAGTTGAAATATTTATTTGAATATAACAATTTTCCTTATGTATTGTGAATTATAAATACGTATCACAGGCTTTCAATATAAAATGGAAATCTAGAACAGTGCTCCGCAACCTTTTTTCGCCTATGGCGCACCTTATTTCTTTCTAGAATTCCACGGCACACCAAAAGCTAAAGTATATAGGTATTAATTGATACACAAATTTTATAATAAATGTTTGTTTTTTGTTTTAAACTAGCCGCCTTTGGCGACCAGCTGGTTCGCCATGAGTAATGCGTTCTAAAATGTTCAATTAAATCACATATTCATTAGAGAGAATTTAAGAAATAGTTAAAGTTAAAAGATTCAGTTATTAGTAGTTAAAGAGTCGGTAACTTTATTCGGAAAAACTGTTTGAATTTAATGCTCAAACAGTTTATCGATTATGCTTCCAAAATATTAAAAATGTTTTTTTCGGTGATATTGCCAAAATGTTAAATATGTTTTTTAAAGAAAGCGAAAAGGGGAAAAAAATTATTGAATTAATGATACAGATATTGCAAACGATTATAGAAATATGCCATTAAGTCGGGATTTCAATGCATATCCTGTTTAAATTCAATCAGGTTTACTGTAAATAAAGATAATTTATGGAATTAATGGTATAGATATTGCAAACAATCATAGAATCCTTTGGCTTGCATTTATTTTTTAAGAAGATATCACATTTTATATTTATGTTATTTTATCCAGTCACGTGCTGAAAGTTGTATTTCTTTAGATTTGATTTGCGAAGATAGTTGTTTTTTTATTTGAACTTCCGGCATTGTTTTATTTCATTTTATCCAGTCACGTGCTAAAAAAACATGGTTAAAATAATTCCTTAAAAATTCGTTAAAAAAAGAAGCTTGAGTTATACATTAAAAAACTGATACCATTGGAAAGCTAAGTTTTTTATCTTTAAATTGATGTTAAAATCATGTTCGTGCGATAATATTTTCGGAAACTATAGCGGAAAAACGTCTAAATTTCGCTTAAATTTTAATTAATTCAAATTCTAATTAAAAATTCGAAAAAAGTATAGAAGTATAGAAGAAAGTATAGAATATACATACATAATAGAATATACATAATAGAAAGTATAGAAGTATACATACATAACACCTCAGAAATTTTATTAAACCACATCAACTTATCTCTCAACTTTTGTCAAATAATAAACTGTCTTTTGAAGCCCAAAATATTTTGGATTTCCTGTTTCACAACGAAAGCAAAATTTTCCAAACGGAATAATAATTTATCCTATTATCGCTTATCTGGATCGCCTTGCACTCCATTTTTTTTCTTTTTGGCAAAAGGAAAAGAACTCTTTCTCGGTTATACCTTGTGACAAATCATTTTGTAGTGTAAATGTTTTTTACCAGTTTTAGACTTTAAATGGACTTTATTTTTTGCCTTTCGTCAAAGTTTGCGCAGAGAAATCCAAACACTGCTAAAAGTGAAGAATATTCTGTTTGTAAAATTGCAGGAAGAGCTCTGTATCTGAAGCTTTTTGTTCCGGATAATGGACTATTCTTTATTTATATTTTTATATTTATTTATTTGTTTTATTTATTTATTTATTATTATTTTTCATTTTTTTCTTATTATTTTTTGTCTTTCCCCCTAAGCTTTTTTTTCTTTCTCTCTTTGCTTTTTTTCAATGTTTTTTGCTCAGCTTTTAGCTTATTTCCATGCACGTGTACAAGATGCAAAAGTTATGTTTGAATAGCGAGTCTTTTGATGGCTATTTAAATTAATTTTTTTAAATTGTAATTGTAAGCTTTTCACCGGTGTAACGCCACTTTGGGCACACACCTAATCATCATCAGAATACATACATAAAACCATAACATATTTATTTCTACACAATCATAATAATTATTAATGTGATACCTGCGCTTGTTTCAATGAACACAAAAGTTTTATACTCGGCACAACCACGACCATCGTAAACAAGGCCTCACAGCTTGTTTGTGACGTCACATGAAGAAGACGGTTGACTACCGTGAGCGGAATCTCGGTTTCTTCTTCCTCATGTTTTAAATTCATTAAAAAAATTACTATCTCTTATAAGACATATCTTGCATAAAATTCAAGATGACTTATTTCTCCCCTGAGTGAATGAATGAAGCATTCAAATTTTTTAAGATTTAAATCACAATGTAAATTTGTAAGATAAATACATTGGGGTATTTTTGTTAATTTTCCAGTTTTAACAGAATTTTTTTTTAATTAAAAATTATTTTATCTTTCTCTTTTCTTTTTAAAAAAGATAATCTCTATTTAATTATATATATCCTCTGTTTTTTTAAAGTTCAAAATTAAATCAATCATTAAGACTTAAAGCTTTTGATTTTTTTTTTTTTGCAGTGGCAGATAATAAAAGTATTTTAAATAAATTAACATAATTATTTACTTTCCAAATTACTTATGAACTTTCAAATGCAATATTAATGTATTTAATATAAAATTTAACTTTTACACCAAATAATTCTATTGATCAAAAAGTATTACTATAAGTTTTTATTTTTTCACATTAAAAGTTACATTCACTCAATATAATTCATACACTTTAATAAACTAGCTTTTATTATATCTGGTTTTGCATTTCATTGCATTTATAATAAATTTCAATTCAATCTGGAAAAATAGTAAAAGAATACATAAATGAGCAAAAATCACACTTTGAGAATCATAAAATTTTATTTTCAGAGACAATAATAAAATACATTTTGTTTTCAAATTTTATTATACATTTAACACAGACAAATGAAAATAATTATAATATTAAAGAAAGTTGAAATACAAAATGAAGTTGAAATTTTTTCTGCTATGTCTTGAAGACTGCTATTTAATGCAGTTTTTAAGTTTTCCATTTCTTTACGCGTTGCCCTATCCATTGGAGTTTCTCTTGTTGCTTTAGATTTTGAGGAAAAGTATGAAGGCAAATTGGGGAAAATTGAAGGTACAGCACCAGGTACAAGCCTAGAAAAAAAGTTAAGTTTTTAATATTTAAAGAAATCAGCAACTTATTAAAATTTAAAATCAAAAACAGAATAGATGCTATCTTAATGTATAAACTGAAAGTTAACAACATAGGTTGTATATGTGTGAAATTTGCCTCAAATAAACAGTAGCATTTCATTGTTTCTAAAAAATTTCAGACCTTTTATAAATGTTGCATGCATTTATAATTAAAAATTGCATATAATTAATGATATTTAAAAATAATAAATATTAATTGCTTTACATAAAATCTGATGATTTATAAACAAAACAAAAAACCTACATTTTCTAAGCCTATATGAGCATGCAATTCATATTGTTTTTACAGCTATTTTTAACTTTTTTACATAATATTTTAGAGGAACATATAAATTTAATCACTTTATAGTCGTGATATATATAATTAAAAATTGTTTTTTCATTCATTAGATGATTTTAAACCTTTTTTTTATGATGACCATAATAACAATATATCACTTAAGTGCTTAAAATTTTAGTGATAATTATTAAAAATTTCTGAAACATTTACTCCAGTGGTACTTGAATAAGTTCTCCTGTATTAGAATTGAATGCTTCCCTAACAGTTAAAAACTGATTTTGTTCAAAATGTTTAGCACAGACCTACATAAAAGACACAAAAATTAGGCCTAAATCAGATTTTTAAAAATATATATGAAGTATAATAAAAAAAAAAAGATATCAATACGAAGACTTTTAAATATTAAGAATAAATATTAAAAAAGGACTATCATAAGTAACATAAAACAAAGAAAATTTTTATTTAGCTAAAACAAACTATTATAGTTATTGGAAGCATAAGTAACTAAATCTAGAGCAAAACACAAAGATAAATGAAAGTTATATTTAATTTTAAATGTTTCCAGTTCAAAGGAATTAATTAAAAACTGTATTAAAAAATCAAACTTACCCTACTATATTTAGTTGGCACGAAATTATCCCGCTTTATTGCAGAGATCCATGCTCTTCTACTGTCTTCATCGCTTCGAAACGAAAATACAGGAACATTGGGGCTGTTTTTTGAGTAATTACTTTTACAATTAGGAACGCAGCACGTACTAGGCATCTTTATTACGATAAATTAAAATTAATATGAAAAAAAAAAGGCTCAGACCACTTTCAAACATAACCAATAACACACTCACCGCACTTCACGACTACAGCCACCGTGAACTTACCGTACTCTATCATACAACTTGCGTTTAGAATTTTCTAGACAATCCGTCTTCAATCGTGACGTCACGGGCTGAACGCGTTGGGAGTTGTGAGGCCTTGTTTACGATGGTC
>JAPMOQ010064491.1:0-13236 GCA_026543055.1 Argiope trifasciata | reverse complement strand
GGTGTACTGCCTGTGCGTACGAAAGTCTTGAAGACCTCGTACATCCTACCATGCCGTCGCGTCGACGGCAAATAAAAGGTATATCTGTGCTAAAGCAAAATGTGACCACATATATCTAAAAAAATACAACATGTTGGCTTCTGATACATAGAAATTTAAATAATAAACCAAACAGTAATAACAGAGCATGCATCAATGACTTATTAAGTATTGTTAAAGCTTAAATCATAAGTTACAGGTGGCAAAAACAGCTAACCATAATAGCAGGCATGCTATAAAGAATGTGGGATGAATTTGCAAAGCAACAAGATATTGCCTTGGTTCCTTGGAATGATCTCAATGAATATTAATAAATGTAAGGTAACTATAATTTTACAATTTTACTTTTAAATAATTGGAAAATCAAAATCTTTTCTCTGTTTTTTTTATAAATAGAATGTGTTTATTAAGAAGGAATACTTTTAACCATAGGGAAACCATACTTCATGAAGATAATTTTTACCTAATATTATTTCTCTCATGAAAACTATTAAGCAAAACAACTATTTTTTCTGTAGGATTTTTCCCCCCTTTCCATGCATAATAGGAAAATGTATTCTGTTTAAAACAATAATAATACCCAAACAAATTTATACTAATATAATTTATTGTAAATATAATGTTTATTTCTTTATTTTTTCCCTCCAAGAAATTTATTTAAAGACATATGTGACAGTTGAATTTGTAATGTATATTCCTATTGCCGTATTAGGGTGATGCTTTTCAGCATATATTGTATAATTTCATATATTGCAAATATTTCATTGGAAGATTGTTGCGCTGCTAAGTCTATTATTTCTTTCTCTCCTAACCAAATATCATTTGCTGTGACAATGAATACAGAGCTATAAGTTCTTCTGTAGTTTTTGTTATGTTCCTCTATCATCTCATCCATATATTTGCTATTCCCGTAACTTTAGCCAGAAACATAATCATGTCAATTAAAACTTCACAGACATTTGCTCTCCAAAGTCACAAGGGATAATGCTATGCAGCCAAAGTTCCTCCTTTGTAAAAATTCTCTTCAGAAGAGCATGCAATATAGATTAATACAGGCCAAATAAAGCATGTAATACTACAATGTTATTTCATCACTCATTCTGTGAAGCATTGCTTATTAAACAAATATTTTTTTAATGTTCACTTTTTCTTGTTATGCGAATCACTCATTAAGAGAAGTATTCATTGAAGTTCGACTACAATAATTTAGTTTATTGTTTATGCATCATTAATCATCTTACATTTTTTAGATGTTAATAATTTTTTATTTTTTAATTATAGTTTTTTAAAAAAATTCTGGGATTTTGAACTATTTCTACAATTATCTCAGAACTTACCACCACTATCATGTGCTGTTTACAGCAATTTCAGAACTCCAAAGATGGAAATTTAGAAATTGATTTTTTTTAAATCATAAAGATTCCATGAACACAAACATTTTACAAAATATATAGATAAATACAGTCAATAATAATAAAAAAAAACATTCTAGTATATTTATATAAAAAAAAAATTTTGTTTTAAAAAAACCTAATAATAATAAAATTTATGACAATAAGAGATAGAGACCTGTTTCTTCCACAATTTTACACCTTTTGGCTTTTTTTCAATGGAATTCATATTTTAGTTCCAAAGCAATTTGCAAATTTTCTAAAAAAATATAAGAAATTTAATATTTATTTGGATAATTATTATAAGTTAGTAGCACAAATAAATTTGATAAAATATCAATAAATAGTTTAAAAGAATTGTAACCGAAATACAGAAACCAATGATTTTATCAAAGATGAGCCAGAAATAACTGCAATATAATATTAAGAATGCACAATGAAATGTATCGTTCAACTAAAATAAAACAAGCATATTAAAAATCATTAACTTACCATTAATCTACTAAAGGAATCAAATTAAAATTACGACATTGAAGAACTAATGCTAACTGAGACTGATAGTTAAGGATTGATAACTTACAGGTCATATATTACTTATAAGTAAGCTATTCATCAGGTATAATAATAATAAGCTTCACTTCATTAAAAATGACAGATAAAATGGTAACGGTCTTTTTGCTCATGAAACATAAAATATAGAAGCAGATCTTTCACACAAAATGTGTTAAAAGTTATTTCAAATAAATGCTTAATTATTATTAAAGATAAGACATATTGAAATAACACTTTATAAGTAAGGATTGATTTTGAAAACCAAGGAATAAAGAGGTTCAATTAAAGTGATCTTAATATAGAAATCATACAAGTCTAAGTATTATTCTAACAATGTTACAAATTTAGTTTTTCATATTATTCCAATTCCTTCTTTTCATGTAAGCATGACATTTTTACTTTCATCAATTTTATCCTTGTTTTTATATTGTTTATACTTAAGCTGAATCTAGATTTTTTTTTAAACTATTTATAATCACAAGTCTAATTTTTCATCGAATCTGGAAAACATTACTACTGTACTGATCAACTGCATTAAAAATGAATAAATCACAAATATAATACAATGAGACATAAGTCACTGAATAATTTTTAGCATGTCTACTTTCACATCAGCTATATTTTACATCTTTTGAAAAAAATGTAAATATTTATTAAAGTTGCTATAAAAACGCAGAAATGATAAGAATTACCCATAGAAAGAAAACGTACCGCATAATTCATTGCACATTTTTCACGTTGATAATGCTTATAAAATGTATTACATACAAATAAAATACATGTCATCAAAATACAGTGATATTAAATTATAGTATTTATTTATATACTAAATAATTTTATACTTATTGTTTAAGTTAGCTAAAATGGAAAGTTAAATGATGTTCACATAGATAATATGTGAAATAGTTCTTCCAAATGTTTACAAGAGTAATTTTTAATATACCATTTCAAAATAAAACATGCAACGGTGATAAAATATTTTAAACATGAATTACCATTAATTAATAACTTACAATATTTATTTTATGAATAGTTTCAGAAGAAATTCAAACACATGGCAAATGCAAATGTTTTATTTACTAGTAATTTTACGAGTTTAGTTGTATAATAGCTACTCAACTATACATATCGGCAGTACATGTATTGTTCAAATAAATGGCTATTTTCATTAAATGCAAATAAATAACCCAATAAAATTTTTTATTTCATATAAAATAAATGTTTAGTTCCATAAAGATTAATTAGTTTCTGTTTTTTACGGAAATTAGCATTTAAACAAAAAAAAGACACTTTTCATCGAAGAAGAATGGAGGAGGGCTTGATTCGGGCATGATTTGCCCTTTGAAAGGGGCGCGATTTCGGGACACACAGCAAAATTTGTTAATTACGAATTAAAAATTTATTATATTTCGGAATTAGTTCTTCATCTTGCTCTGTGGTGAAAGAATTTCGCATAATCTCTGCAGAACGGGACGGGGAGAAACGAAGCAGTGATCTGCAGTTGCTCGAAAAAATATATGAGCACCGTAACACCAATAAAAATTTTCAAAAAGTGGAAAACGACCATTTTTATGATTGCAAATGAACCGTTTCTTGTTCGGCCCCAATGATTTACCCGAGGAGTCGAGTTTAATTTTTCCACCCATACTTTGAGCTCTACCCGAAATATTTACTCGAGGACTCGTGTTTAATTTCCATCCATACTTGCAAGTAGAGATGCATAATCCACGGTTTTTTCAATAACAAATAATTTTGCTATTGTTATTTTTAAATATCTGTTCCAAATATCTGTTATTTCAGTCATATTATTAATTAAAAATTATTAATTAATATTGAATATTAAATTTATTAATTTTAATTAAAACTTAATTAACTAATTTAAGTAATGTGTGATTGAATTAATTTATCTATTTCAGCTTACTATTTTAATTCGGTTTTTTCATAACTTTATACTTAATTTGTTTATTGAAGTAAACCATTTTCTAAAAAGGTTGAATTCAAAATATATGTCATTTCTTTAAAATGTTTACTATAGTTCAATATTTCACCAATAGATGGCTCGAGCAGTGACCACAATAAACGCAATCACAACATTACGTCACAAGCAGTTAAAAATTATCTATAGTGCATTGCAAAATGAGTCAAGGTCAATATTGTTACTACGCCCTTTCCTGTGAATCACAGGAAAGGGTGAAATCACCTTTCCGATAAATTTCAGTGATATGCAATTCAACGATCCGATAATTCCAAGAATATCGGGTCCGTTCACTTGTAAGTCCACTCTCAGATTTCTCTTTTTCCCTTTAAGCGTTAAGGGAAGGAGCCCTCAAAGATTACACCCCCCAATGGTTCAAAGACACAAAAGAAAACTGTTTTGTGTTTCTGGGATTTTCTATCCACCTCCTGGAGGGTCAGGATCAGTCGATACTCCTTTTCTTTAGCCGAATTCCAACGATCGAAGAATCTTCAGGGTAGTTACGCGTCCCCCCCTGACCCCTCTTGCGGTTTTCAGAGATGTCGTCTCAGTTTTGATAGTGCAATGTCATTTTCAAGGAGTTAAACATTTGCGGTTTTCGTTGACAGTAATCTGAGATTCTTTTTATTCCCTTTCACTTATAGCATATTTTCCTATAGCCGACATGATGAGTAAAATATTTTTTTTGATACATTTTTCAGTATTTTAATGAAACTTGAAATTCAATTTATTTGAATTTATGCAGTTTTGATAATTCTATCTCATTTCTGCTTTTTTATTACGAAGAATTATCAGCTTTTGTTATGAGATTTCATGGTATATTAACCTGAAAGTGATTAATTTTATGTTCATAAAGTAAACGGACAATTTTCTTGAAGTGATTATTTCCCACTCGTTGCATCACCAAGAGGTCTTATATTCTTTTCCGTTAAATATATTTTGAAAAAAAAAAAAAAAATTACCGTGTAAATATTTCTCATACAAAATAATACTTTTATGGATGTAATCTTAGTAAAAGAATTTTATTTCTTTAATACAATTAGAAAGAATCATTAGATGAATGGATTATCCCAAGAATAACTAATTTCATATTCCTTTTAAAGGCTTTTTTAAATTCTTTGTGAATTATTTTGAAAAAAAAAATTCGAAAATGCTTGTTTTAAATCTAATTTCTTAGGATGGATGACATAATATAACTATGCATTGTTCTGAAATGAAATTTTTTTTACAATTGAATTTCTCCATTTCCTACATTGTTTAACATTTGCTGTATTGTTTACTTCTTTGAAGAGTCACATATTGGACAAGATATTGCTTTCCTCTTCTGCAGATTTCCCTCCCGGTAGGAACACTTATTAATTCCCAGCCACTCGAAAGCAGTGTCAGTGTTGCTTCTCGCGTCGAATTTTCGATTTGTGCGAAAAATGCACCTTTCGTTTGAATTTTCTCTTTTTTTCGAATTAAAGTCTTTCTTTCTTTTATTATTCTTTTTTCGGATTAGAGTTTAGCTTAAAACAACAGATTACTATCATAAGAAAGTTGGGGAGAAAAGAATGGGGGGATGAAGTTGTAAGTGAGGAAGATAAGATAACGAAATTGTTTAGAAACCCATTCCCCCCCCTAAGTGATTAACCCCCCACAGCTGGGAAGAAAGGAGAGTTAAAAAAGCTCATTTATTTTTTTAAAGTACTATTTTTTTAAGTAATCTTTTGTGGAATAGAGATAAATTTTAGAAAAGCCATACTCAGATTATTTAACCACCCAGAGGTATATATAATTTTTTCTTGATACGGTTCGGGTTGTTAATAAGTGCGGCCCATCTCGGGAATTTTTTAAAAAAAATATTTAAGCGAATTAAAGCATTGTTATGATATTGGATTCTAAAAATTATTCCCCGAAATTAGGGGTAAATATTTAATTCTTGAAACAAATAAACAAACAAAAGATGTGTATGTATTTGTATAATTTTTATATGGGGTGATATTATGTTTTGCTCTACTATTAAAAACTTCTATCAGTTGTCTTATGTGTCTGTGTGTGCATTTTTAAGAATAAATAGAGCTGATTTAATTTCATAGTACCAAAAAAATTGCATTATTAGAATATTTTATAACCGTTAATGAATAAAAATCTTAATTATTTGCTCTGCGTTTTTATTAATTTTTACTAACCACATTGTTTTATAATATTTACTAAAATGCTGCGAATAGTATGTTTGCTTCTTCATTAAAATAAGACCTTATTAAATATTTAAATTTTTTTTCATTAATAACCTTATTCTACAGCTTTATTCTACAAGTTTATTGTAGAAGCGCTTAGGAGTTTAGCTTTTTTCACAATTTTTTCAGAGGTTAAATTCCCAGTTTTAATGTGTAGACATTTGCTTTAAGTAATCTTTCTAGTGTGATTTAAAGCATTTGAAAACATTTGAGGCAACATTCAATCGGAACTTCTAGAATATATACAATGGCATAATATTACAAGCAACAAATACTATTATTAATAAGTATCTATCTATCATTTAAATACATTTTTTAAGACTGCTTTATTAACTCTCTTTTTTGCATAAAATCGTATAGTCTCCATAAATCTTGCATTTTAGCTTGATTAATTTTTTTACACTAAGTCATCTAAGTTATATTTTAAATTTAAATCTACAACAATCATAATCAAGATTTGTGAATCGAATATATCTGCAGCAGTTTTTAAGACATTCTTAAAAAATTATCAATTTAAGATGTGGTTAACAATAAAATAAGATTATTCTGGTAACATTTTTTTTATTTCAAACAAAAACTTGAAAAGACGAAAACAAAATAAAACTGCAAATATCAGAAAAATTGGTAAGGGAAAAACATATTGGTCTTCACGTGTGTTTAGTAATTGCCTATTTAAGCGTAAGATACTGATCCTTCTTTTCAGATAGTGTTTTTTCCCGGAAGTCGAGTCATAAAAGGTGGTAAGGGGTCCAGTAACTCAGGGGAAGGGCGAATAAAGGACGGACCTCCCAAGTTCAAATCATCTGCTGATTTTCCGTAAACCTTTTATCCACACGCCGCTTTCAATCAGCAAGCATTTTGAAACGTTGCTTTGTTTCATATTTAACACACTTAAAAAAAAGGGGGGGGGAGGAAAATTTTCCGGACGAAATTTTACTTTAAATAATACTTTTCTACTGCTTTCACATTTTAAATCTTAATTCTTATAGAAAAATTGACTTTTTAATTCTATATGAAAAATTGATTTAAAAAAGTTATTCGTTTAAGAAGGCATCATTTCTAATACTTCATAGTATTCCCTAAACAAAAAATAATTCCAAATGTCTTACGAATCTAACTTATAAAAGAATTTCACAGTCATTGTTTTGTTTTTAATCTCCCAAATTTTTTATTAATTATTATGCAAAATCCCAATACTTTTTTTCCGTGCATTGTTGTGTAAAAAAAATTTCATTTTTTTTCTTTTTAATTTTTTTTTTTTGAATAAACAGTACTAAGTAATAGAAATAATAAGCTTGAAAATTCACATCTCTATTTAAACTTATAAGCGAAACCGAAAATGACAGAACAAGTAAATTTTATGGCAATAACAGCGTCTTTACATATATCATTGGTCTGAAACAATTTCAGGTTTCCAGCAGATATTCTCTGTAGGATTTCAAGACCAATTACTTTCTTTGGGCAGCAATCGGTTATCAATCATTGATATGCAGTTTCGTCAACTAATTGTATCAGAATTCAGGACGATTTCTCGTTGAAAAACGTTCAGCCGATCAATAAGACATTTTCCAGTAAAAAAAATTAATAAATAATTCGATATTTTGTGCTTTTTATGACAGTCATCAGGAATGATTTAATTAATTTTGTGCTTAAAATATAAAAAAAGATTTTTAGCTTTTTGTAGTAAAAAAATGAAAAAAAAAACTTTTTTTTCTATTTATTATATTTTGCTTTAATCTATTTTTTTTTCAAATTTTTTTATTAATCATTTATTGACACTGACTAAACCGGATATTTGAAGGGCAAGTATATCTTAAATGATACTCTTTTTTTTGTTGTTAAGTTAAATTAAATTGAATTATTGTCCGATTTATTATTTAAAAAATTCTGTAAAAGAGATCCTTTTTTTATTGAAAATTATGTAGATGCCATGAGATTCATGGAGATTTCTTTTAATTAGACTACCATCTTCGATCTGGAAGGTTTCATTCTACATGTGAAACTTCTGAAAAGCTAGGAATGCGAAACCTGTGTCAAAAACGCATCGGTTTTTCAAATGAGAAGCACTGCAAACGAGTTTTTGTGTTCCCTCAAATTTACAAGAGGTCAAGAGTCCTTAAGGGTAGGACAGGCTCATTCAAGTCAAATGTTATCGCTTTCGTTTATTGTGCTCTACTTCAAAGTCTAAGGGATTCTAAGAATAGTGAATGAGAAGACTGTTCTGTTTAGTCAAACCCCGACAGTTGATAATAGTGATGGGAAATCTCGTTCATTTGAAAGATTCGGTTCAAAGTCGTTCGTTCACCAACTTGACCCGTTCGTTCAAGGTCGTTCGCGAACGACCGATTAGGACTTTTTGAACGAAAGAGTTAGGCTCTTTCGTTCGTGAACGAATGAGTAGGCTCTTTCGTTCGCGAACGAATGAGTTAGGCTCTTTCGTTCGCGAACGAATGATCTAGACTCTTTCGTTCGTGAACGAACTGATACATTGCTTTCGACTCACTACGTCATCATGGGACAAACCGGAAATTTTCGGTTGTATTGAGTGTCAAAGGAAGCCAACTTCTACCTGTACTTTTCGACGCATGCGCTGTTACTTAGCCATATGTAGTTCGTTCCGAGAAGATGGTATGCACAAAACAGAGAATGGGGGAATGATAACTAATAATTCTCTTCCCCTCTCACAGAATGAAGACACAGGCTTTGTACTTTTGGATCATTTCACAGTTATTGTACTGCTTGAGATTACACAGTTATTTAATGATTTTTAATGCTTTTTTAGAAGCGTTTCTTAGGTCAGTTTTTATTTTATATTTTATTATGAAATATAAGATTGGTTATTTTGACAGTATGGAGTTTTCAATTACGTTTAAATAATTCCTTAAAAATCTAAGCTCACCACTGTTTACTAAGTATAAAAGTATTTCGTTTTTCGAGATTTTACTTCATTATAACATTTTTCAATAAATTTTAAAGTAACATTATAAATTAGCATTTTGTCATAATTTTAATTATTCAGCTTTTATTTTTAAATTTTATTTATTTTTATTTCCTGGAATATAGGCCAATTGTCTTGTCTACTTAATAAAGAGCAGGATTCACTTAGACCATGAGTTTTTGGAATATTGATATTCATATTGTTTTATACTTGCACAAATTTGATTGGATTTTTATTGTTTAAGAGCTATACTATTGCATTTATTCCTATAATAATAATAATAAACAATAAATAAACAAAAGTTTTTTTCTATATTGTCGTAATGCACGTATGTATAGATGCAATATCTGAATTAATTTTAAAAATACTACCGAAAAATGTACTTCAAACTTTTTGAAAATTTATTTAATTAGCGGAAAAAGTTGTACTTCAATGCAATTCAAAAAACTGGGAAGTAAACGCACATATATTTAATTTTAAAAAAGATGCAAAAAAGGGGTTTTGTGCAATTTAATGCAGCAAATTCTTAAATTAGCACCCTTCAACTCAAGAAATAACCACGAGCCAAAACTGTTAGTTAAGTTTCAATGTCAGTCAATCATCTAGAGAATTTTGAATATTGCATACAGGGATTTGATACCGTATGCACAGGCCGGTCCAGATAATCAAATAGACGTCTAAAGAAAAAAAAAATTGGATTTTTTTTATTCAGGGGAAATTAAGTTTTTACTTTCATTCCATTTTTGAAAGCTGTGCATTAGGGCTTATTCAAATTAAAATCAAGAATTTTTTAGATTTAAAAACATTATTTCCAAGTGTTTTTTTTTTCATGCTTTCAAATTTGAACTATAAATTTGTGTGTTTTTACTATTGTTGTTGTTGTTATCGGTCACTGACACACCAAAAGCTCTGACAAACTTTGAATTTCTGCTTAAAAAAGTTTAATTAAAATTTTTCAAAAATTAATTATTTAATTTTAATTTATTTTTAATTTAATTTTTTTTATATCCGAGACACTGAAATCAAGTTTTTTGAAGATGAACCGTATTTAAAAGTTTTGTATGTAAATTTTTATAACATTTAATATTAAAACAAATTGCTTGTATAAAGGCTAAGTTAAAAAAAAAACATAGGTTTAAATGTTTGGATAGGAAGATAGTGATGTTGCATTATTTAATGAGCCAGACAAAGCTTATTCCGTGTCTGCATATTCAGCCCATAATCATGATGTAGTTAAAATAGTACAGTATAAGAGAAAAACCATTTTTTTCTTTTTTTATTTAAACATTTATTTTATATCTGTAGCCTATATTACAATTAATGAACGTTTTCTTTCTTGGTCAGCATCAAAAATTAAACAAGACATTTTGCAATTTACGAGAGCAGTGTAATTAATGTCTGAGTTCTATATATAAAAAAAATCTCTAATCGAGAGATTTTCTTTTCAGAAATGAAGATAAAACAACATTGAAATAAGGAGATTCATTTGAAAGAAGTAGTAGCTTAATAAGATAAATATTAAATATTATTACCCCTTATTATTTGTCCTTGGATGCTAATTCGTTCGTCTTCTCCTTTGTGTAGTAATAGACAAGATATAATTAGTATTTTTTTTTAAATAAATAATTTATTATGATAGCAATGCTCGTCATTTAAGCAAAATTTATTTCTTATTTTTAAAGGTAAGAATAAAAGAGCATACGAAAAAAAAAGAAGAGTAAAATAAAATATTCGACGTAATTCATTTTATGACAATAATTGTAGCATAAATAATTTATGAAATATTTTTTAAAAAGTATTATTATTAAAGAAAAAGTAAAATTTAGTATCATATCAGCAAAGTCGTAAATGATTCCTAAATCTTTTACTATTAAAACTCCCTGAAATCTCTAGTATAAAAAAAATTGCATGCCGCCCCCCCCCCCGAAAAAAAATCTCACACTTTCTGATTCTACGAGTTGAATACTTTTTCCTCCCCTGAAGCTTTCCTTTTTGCTAGACGAGTATCCAAAATTTGTAGTGATAAAAGAGCCAAACACCATGTAATCAGCTCAAGGTCAACTACCAGTCTTCCTAAGTGATAATGTCCCCCCCCAGCTTTCACATTCTTTTGCGGACATAACCACAAACATCTGTCTTCTTATCTCTATGCGGTTCAAGCATGAAATTAGCAAGTTCCATATTGTCGGTCGCGAACGAAAATAGCCAGGTCCACACAGTTAATGAACTGGAATAGCCGGGTCCACACAGTCGGTCGCGAACGAGAATAGCCAGGTCCGCACAGTAATTGAACTGGAATAGCCGGGTCCGCACAGTAATTGAACTGGAAGAGCCGGGTCCACACAGTCGTTCGCGAACGGTAATAGCCAGGTCCACACAGCTAAAAACGGGAATAGCCGGGTCCACACAGCCATTTTCGAACGAACGACTTATTCAGAAGATAGCGATCCGATTCAGTTCGTTCACTTAGCTGACCCGTTCGTTTCGACCCGTTCGTTCGCGAACGACCCACCTCTAGTTGCTAACATCATTTTGCGAATCGTTGCACGGAGAATTGTTTTCTTAACTTTTGCTGGGTATTTTTAGCAAAAATTAGTCAGAAAATTGGTTGGACAGGTAAAAAAAATGTATTAGAGTCTCATAATTGGCCATTTAGATATTAATTATCCAGGCCCTAAAACATCTCATAGCTGTTTTATCAGAATTCAATATTGTTTATAATCATTATTCTCTATTAAAAAATAATTACATTTTCGTTTTTAAATGAAGTAATGAAATGTACAACTCAAAACCTTATGAATTGTACCAATGTAAATGCATATCAAATATATTTATCCAGAATTTATTTTTGTTGCATACTTTTCTAGTGATTTTAAAATCTTAATACAACTTAAAACAATCGACATTTTACCGCAACTTTTTCTCTCGTTTATTTCCACCACTTTTAAAATATTATGCAAGAGTATTTTATTCCGCATAAATTTAGGTAAGTTTATAATGTCTAAAATTTTCTTTTAAAAAGTACGGAGAGCAGGTGATCATTGATGACATATCTATTGGTCAAAATTTTAAATATAAACTAAAAATTTGCAGAATCGGTTGTAAGTGAACATGATACCTAAAAACAAAAGCAACTAGATAAGTTAAATATATCCTGTAATTTTATCAAAATATATAATTGTATTAAATTTTTTAATATAATTTGTAAAAGGAGTGATTATCCGTCAGTCTGTCTATTCATGAGAGTTTGATTAATCATTTAAAAAAATGGATAAATGAAATTGCTTTGCTTTGACATCATTATTATAAACATGTATCCAATTTTTGCTCCAATCTAATTGGATAGGAAGATGTGCTTCATGCATTCTTGATTCTATTTAACAGTATAAAGAAATACGGATACGCTGCACTGCATAAACATAACCATAAGAGAAAGTAGAGAGGTAAACACTATCATTGATCTTTACCTTAATTGCAAAGATAAATGGTAGTATTAGACTGTTAGATTGCTTTTAATTATTATAATAAAGTACTGATAAAAATTGCTTTCCAGTTTGGAACCTGCAAATTTTAAGGTTGTTACTGCCCCTGTTACTACTTATATGTGCAGTTGTAGTTTCGTTTCATAAGTAACACCCCTATCAGTAATAAAATATGAGTGAAGTAATATATAATTCTTTGTTTGATACGAGTAAACAACAGATTGTTATTTCAAGGCATAATTATGAATGCTATACTTTTGAATATTCAAAAGTAAATTATTGCCCACGCATCTTTGAAGCATTTATCTGGATTATTTTGCATTAGAATGTACATAGAGACATGGAATTATAACTCCTGCTGCACTTTACACAAGATACATCTACCTCACTTATTCACACAGTTTTATCCTTTAATGAATATCCTCATTTGCAAATCAACAAAAAAATGCTTCAAAATATTGTAAAATAAATACAGAATCTTTGAAATTCCTTTTTTAGAAAAAAAGATTTTATAAATCTGTTGCTTTATCTAAGAAATATATGTTCTTTGATAAACTTTTTAAAAAAAGAGTTTACGGTGTTAAAGACTTTTGCGATGTTACCAGTCTCTTAACGTTCCTAACAAAATTAATCAAAAATT
>JAPMOQ010064483.1:2372918-2386395 GCA_026543055.1 Argiope trifasciata | reverse complement strand
ATCCCAATGGTAAGAGTATCAATGACATCTGCGCATGTTCGTGAAATCGGCAATGAAAGTTTGAAATATATCTATAAAAATTTCATCGAAATATTTTATTGAGATTTTTAAGCCGTTAAAGACTTCAGAGAATTTATACAATCACTATTCGAAATATTATTTTTAAAAAAAGAAGAAAGATTCATTTTTCTCTTTCGAGACTCGAACTGAGGACGGGAAAACTATAAGACCCCGTCCGTTGCTCTCACCACTAAGTCACACACATCTGTAGATTCCGTCTTTGTTCCTTCTTCATGGTTTACTCCGACTGGCAAAGACGCTAGGAATCTGGTCTAAAATTCCAATGTTAAGAATATCAATGACATCTGCGCATGTTCGTAAAATTGGCAATGAAAGTTTGAAATATATCTATAAAAATTTCATCGAAATATTTTATTGAGATTTTTAAGCCGTTAAAGACTTCAAGGCATTTATACAATCCCTATTCGAAATATTATTTTTTAAAAATTGAAAATAAATTCATTTTTCTCTTTCGAGACTCGAACTGAGGACCGCAAATTTGTAAAAACCCGTCCGTTGCTCTAACCACCAAGCCACACACAGCTGTAGATTCTGGCGTTTGTTCCTTCTTCATGTTTCAATTCTACTGCCAAAGACGCTAGAAATCTGGTCTAAAATCCCAACGTTAATAATATATCAATGACATCTGTGCATGTGCCTGAAATTGGCATTGAAAGTTTGAAATAAATGTATAAAAATGTCATCGAAATATTTTATTGTGATTTTTAAGCCGTTGAAGACTTCAGAGCATTTATACAATCCCTATTCGAAATATTATTTTTTAAAAATTGAAAATAAATTCATTTTTCTGTTTCGAAACTCGATATAACTACGGCAAAATTGTAAGATTCCGTCTATTGCTCTAGTCACCAAGCCACACACATCCATACAGACTGGCATTTGTTTCCTCCTTCATGCTGCAATCCGACTTCAAAAGAATCTGGTCTAAAGCCCCAAAGTAGACGAGTCTGTCAATAACGTTCGCCGCCAACTATGAAGCGGATTTTTTTTGTTTACATTTGTAATAACTTTGAGTTATTTTCTTTCCTTTTATTACACGTTAAAACATGAAATACTGGTGTGATGCTGCATAATTTAATGTAAAACTAAAGAGTGATTGCCGTGTAAAATGTTTTTTTTTTTTTATTTCCTTTCAACAATCTTGAATTTTGCTGCTTGTACTGGAAAAGAAGATTGGTTGCTTTGAAGTCGGTGATATGCTATGATTATTTTGAAGAATTTATTTTATGTCTGCCCACTTACTAACTATAGAAAATAAACAAAACCCCGTTAAATAATTTTTTCAAAGGATGAATTTGACGCATGACAATTAATGCTATGAGAGATGGATGCTGAGCAGATCTAGCCGTGATGCTGATGTAGTATAAGTGGCATATGTAGGATTCAAAGTATCAAGGAGGACAAAACTGGATTTTGAAGCCATTCTACGAAAGTATTACTTAAAGGAGATGATTTATAGTATCTCCAAAGAGAGTGATGGATATTAAAATTATCAAATATAAAAACAGGAATGGTGAAGGTTAGCCTATATTTGAGGGTACCCTCTGATTCTCACCATGCTGCGAACGCCAATGCACGGCTTTGAATGGGCTGAAATTTCTTTATATTTTGGATGCCATTTATGTTTGCACGGTATTCCGCGCGAATAGAGATGGCGCCAAGCAAAAATTGCCAAATTGCGCCAAAGTTGCGACAGTGTCTGCTTGACGAGATTTGCGCCGGTATAATGGAATAGAATCCGTTTCCATTTTCTATAGTGAGTCCTTTGGGAATTATTGATGAATGGAAAAAATTATATTGATGAATTTTCTTTAAAATCTATGATGCTAGTGATCGAATGTCAAATTATACCTAAATGGCTCATTACATTTTTTAGCTATTTTCGGAAACCTGCGGTTCCGAGACGCATGCGGCTCTTTTGATGTAAAGTTGCAATTCTCCAGCTTCATACGAAAAAATAATTTATTATCAAAACCCATAAAAATATTAGAAAATATATTTTTAAGTGCCTTTCAACAGCTTCTATTAACATAATTATTACAAATAGTTACGCTTAACATGATAGTAATGATATTATATTCTTGTTAAAAAATTCTTTTGCATGAATTAATAAAAAGTAAATTAAGAAGCCAACTTACAAATAAAAATCTAGAGACATGCTTGAAATTTAAAACAAGGTATAGGCCAGATTTAATTAAACTTTCAAAAGACATGCAAAGCCAATGCTCCCATTGATGTAACTGTCTATATTTGTGTTTTTATATAAATAGATTATAACCATTAAAACCACTTATTTTAAATTTAAAAAAATCAAATATATACTAGCAAATAGCATGATACTAAATCGAAAATTTTTAGAGGCTCTTTAAAAGCTGGAAAATTTTGTAAATAGTTACTTTTGGCTCTTCTGTTTCAATAGGTTGCCGACCCTTGAGCATGAATGCATGGATGTAGTGTTATTGTGTTTACATAAATGTCGATGGATTGACAGAGTTAGATAATTTTTGAGTAGAGCTGAATTAGACAAATTGAATTTTTTTTCTGTTTTGCTTTGAAAAATTGTGTAAAATTTTTGAAAATCGAATTGAATTTTTTAAATTTTAGAATTCAAATATTTTGAAATAATCCCTGTATGATTTAGCAGAACTTTATTTCATGATTAAGAAACTGTATACTTAATTGTACAATGTCAGTTTAATTCCAGCATAAAAGGTGTTAATGCATAAGTTGATAGATGTTTTTTCTAAATTTCCTTTTCAATCTTGAAGAAACACAAAAATAAATTATTGTATTCACACATAAAACAATACAACCTGTAGAGATATAACAAAAGGATTTAATAAGTAAATTTACGTAATCTTTTTTGCATATCCTGGTTACTTCTATTGCTACTAAACAGAAAGTCTGAATGTATTAAGAATTAACATACACTTGTTAAGAACTTTTTTAATAAACATATACTACATCATGCAAAAAAAATTTTAAACACAAAAAATTATAAGAATGGATTTATTCTTAAATAATATTTAATAACAATTATTAAGAAACATTCATTAATTTTTAATTCTGTCTTTGTTGTATTGAGTAAAAAATAAATGAATTTCAGCAAATATGTATTTATTTAAGTACATCATGATCCATTATAAACTTCTTAGTTTTCCCTGTACAGCCATATAAGTACAAACACACAAAAAAGAAACACCTGGGGAAATAATCGATAAATGAATTTTAAATTAAAATAATTAAATAAAACTTTAACTATTTTTTGCTGAGATTAAACTAATTAATAATTAGTAAGTAAATTAATAATTTGCTGATCAAGTAAAGAAAGGGTAAATTGGTTTAGAAATATCATTGTAAAGATAAGGATTAGTAAAAAAGAAAATGTATATATGCTTAATTGTACAGTATAAGTTTAATTCTAGCACAAAAGGTGCATAAACACAAGTCTGTAGAATTTTTTTCCCAACATTTCCTTTTCTAATAGTGAAATAAAACATTTCCTTGTCAGGGGTTTTATTCTAATGTCTCCCTTCTAAGAATAATAACACAACAAAACTTCTGAATCGAAAAATAAGTCACGTTTTATTATATCCAATACAATACAAATTATGCAATGAGATTTTTACAATAATTTAAAACAATATAAACTAAATTAATGAGAGATGAAAAATATAAATTATTGAAATTTATATTTAAAGAAAAAAATTTATATGATGAATATATAAAAACAAATGCTCCGACATTATACACAAATGGGATAAAATACACAACATAACATTACCAGGAACATTTTAAATTCAATTGTACATTACAGAAGTAACTATGGATACTCCACATCTGACCAGACAGCTTCAACTTCGCTTTCTTCAAGATCAGCCTAAAATCAGATACAAATAATCAAATGAGCATCCAGATGGTCACAGAATAACTAATTCCATCATTTTGATGGATTTAAGATTTGTTGCTTAAACTGAACATTGATTTGAACCAAAACAGCTTGATATTGTTTATAACTTTTTTAAATTAAAGAATGATTGCAAATGGCATTTTATTAACTGCATGATACATTAATGCGACAGTGCTGCTTAAGAAACATTTATTTGTATTAAAATCAATCGATATTACAAATTATTATTGTTACAAATCTGTAAAGTTACCTCCCAGCACGATTAATTCAATCACTGGAGAGATCGTTTTACAATTAGCTCTGTTGGATGCCGAGTCAGTGATCTAGATAGATCGAGTCGGCAAAAGCTAGAACGATAAGACTGGAATCTTCCAGAATTTCTGAGATAAAGGGTTCCAGTGAAAACAGGTTCCAAATCTGAGACCTCTCTTTGGCCTTGATATTGAAATTCCACTACAATGTCACTATTAAAATGTATGAAACAGAAACCCGAATTAATGTTAACAATTATAGCTCAGGGCGTGATTATTAAAAAGAAAAAAAAAGTGGAAACCCAAAAAGTGATGCAAAACAATACACACACAAAAACTATGCAGTAAGTATGAATTAAAAATGAAACAATGCACAATAAATTTAAATAATTTAAAATCAAAACTAAAACCTATATTCATTTCAAATTATGTACAAAAGCTTTTTAAAAAATCAATGGCTAGCAATTTTCACAAAAGATATTTTAAGAAGTAAATTCTGACAAATTTAATCATACATAGGGCAACAAATATGAAAAGAAAGCCAGTACTGAACTTTAGAAAGCATTTCTTTCATGATCAATTACCCTTTGTGGCATACCTTAGAACACATTTTTTTAAATAGGTCTTTCATTTAATTGGTTCAAAGCACATTTTATAGTTAGCTTTTGAGTATCAGCACAACAAGCTGCTTCATTTAATGCACAAGATTCAGAGGAGGACAAAATTTTTGAATGGGAAGCCATGAAGAATGTGGAAGAAGTACATAATCTTTGTCACAGCCAATAGCCATGAAGTGGATGTCTAATTTGGCTACAACGAGATAAATAAAAACAGGAGAAAGCTTACTTTGGCTAATGTTTGAACAGTGATCATATTATTGTATTTCAATAATAGATCAAAATTTAGTCATGGGGTTGGAAAAATCCTTGGTAGTCCCTAAAAAAAATCCATGACAGCTTTGGAATGTTTCTTTTATACTCTCTTTTCATTGGTTAAAAAGTATCAGAAGTATAACACTTTTATCCAAATATTGAAGTCTTGAAATGAAATATTCATTTTTTGGAATGCAAAATAAAGAAATTCACCTCATTCTCAGAATCAGCCATTTCATCCACATCATAGCTTTCTGACGACTCTGGGTTTTGCTCGACTCTTTGGCTCCCTTCAGCAGCCTTGTGATTAGTAGGGTCCATGCTAAGGGAGAAAAGAACAAGAATGAATTCAAAATAGTTTAAAAGGAAGTATTATTGTTCTTAAATACATACTTTTTTATGTTTTAATTAAAAATGAAAAGATTTTTTTTACTTCCTATATATGAATCAAATAAAAAAAGTGCAGTGGAATTCTAGCAATTCAATCGAGGGGATGAGATGCATAATGCCAACCGTAGGATTTTAAATAATATTTTTTAATATTTGTAATATAAAATATAATTTAGTATATTGTGTGCAATTAACATAGCTTTTTACTATTAAAATGCATTTTTTTAAATGTACTAATAATCTGACAATTCCCTAATTGATATATGAGGGATTACAGAGAGTAATCTATTATAACTTTCAAACAATTCATGAGAAAAAATGTTGGAAAGTCGCTACTGCTAATTTTAATTTATCACATGAGAGCATTTTTATTTTTCAATCTATAAATTTGATTGCAGAAAATCGTAATCATGAATTATAACTCACATAAAATGCAAACACACACAAAAAAAGAAAAGTTTGATATTTCATTTTTTGTTGATCTTGAAAGAAAAAAAAAAACATAAGCCTTCTGAGATATTTTCAATACTATAATTAAAGAATTAAAAATAGAGAATTACAATTCAAAATTAATATTCAAAAATTTGGAGTTTTTTTTCTGATATTTAACAGTTTATTGGTATCAACTAATAGGTAATTGGAAATAATTCCTACTGATTTAATGGTTTTTATATTTATACATGGCTAATTTTCTTTGATATCACAAATTTCATTTCGAAAACAACAGTTAAAAGGAACTAGAATGAAGAAAAATGAAATACATGTTTTTTACACCAGTATTGCAAATTTCTATCAAATTTTGAATGAAATGTAATAGCAAAATGTTCATTTGCCAATGTGTATATGAATACAATACTGAACTCAAAATGCAAAGAGGTTTTATTTAAGACTTTCAGATTTTAGGGCAAATCCATGAAGGCATGATTGTCTACATGTTCATATTTAAATGAATATTATACACATTTATCAGTATAATATTATATATTATACTGATAAATGAAACTATATAAAGGGCATCTGGTATTATGGTCTGAATAAAATTTCTGTACTAAACTTTGAGCACAGTTAAAGGATAAAATTATAAAATCCCCAAACTTAACATAAATGCATCATGCAAGAAAGTAAAGGAAAAATCTTCAGGCACTTCACAAACTTTTTTTTTTATTTAAATATTTAAATTAAGAAAGAATAATAATTATATGCATATAAACTTAATTCCTCAATAAATATTTGATACAAACAAAGTGCTGAACATTATGCATATTTAAGCATTATGTAATCAAATTTTAGTAATCCCATACTAATTAAGGATATAATTTATAAGCTTTAAGAAGTAAACAAATAGTGCATTAAGTACAATACACATATATCTTAAATTCCTTATGAATATTAAGCAGAATAAAAATAATACCATAATTTCAAAGCAGATGCAATCTAATTAGATAAAGAAAATTAAATGGTTAAATTATCAACAACAGAGTTTAAGCTTCATGAAATAATTTTTTGGGATTGGTAGTATGACCAAAACATGCAAAATCATAAAAATCTTCTCTCAATCATTTTATTTGCTATTAGAGATGTTCAAATTGTTGAATTAAATTAGCTATTTATTGACATTAAAAATTAGCTATCTATTAACATAATATAACTTCCGATATTTTAAGTGAAATATATTTTGAAAAATTTTAAGTAACAAAACTGGTAGGTGTTCACTTAATATAGGTAAATAAATGCAGTCATTTTTACATAACAATGAAAAATAAAATAAGTACACATCTCATCAAATTTTTGCATGAAAATAGTACATACTTAATGGAAATACAATTTAAATTGCTGTATTAATTTTGATTGCTTAGTTATTAAATTTCTGGCAATACTTTATTTGTCAAAAAATTGCAATTTATAAAAGAACCATTAGTCAACTGACTTATCCATTTTTCATATTTTAACTTTATTAATTTTCAGAAAATGTGTTTGTTACATAAACAGAAATGTAATAATCTAGAAATGTTACAAGTTTTGAGAATTCAAAAATTAACAATCAGTGTTTTCAATCTCATTTCTTAGCACAATGCAGAAGGGATGTAACATCAATAGCAGCATCACATGCTGCTGTCAATAATCTTAGCACAGAAAATAGTAACTATACTGAATATAACAGATACAAACTGTTGCAAATAACAGAAAATGTCTGAATGGGTTTTAACAATATAAAGATTTGCACATCTCTGAAAATTCATAATTTTATAACTTGAAACTATAATGCTACGTATTTGGTGAAGGAAAATCAGAAAAAAAAATTAATATATGATAACTTATCAGCTATTCATTTAACAATAATAAATATCTAAGAAATGCATATTGATGAAACATGTCACATATTAATGACAGGTAACAAATTGAAAATGTATATTTCAATTATCATGAATATTTAAAGTTTAGGATTTACAGACATAATTTCTTACTTAAGTGCAATGCTAAAGTGTTGCAATGCCTTCTCGTGCTCATTTGTGCGGGCTAAAAAATCCCCAAGCATTTGATGCAGTTTACCACTTGTTTGCTGTTCTATATGTTTTTTTAATCTGAAACAATTTTGTAGCTCGTTATTTATTATGTATACAAATACACATATTATACAGTGATTTAATATATATTATTGTATTTAGAAATTACAAATAAAAATCTCATAAAGTAGTTCTTACAACTCTATTCCTTTTTCATAAAGTCTTTCTTGCTCATATATGGAAGCCAATAAAAAGACAGCATTCAGATAAGATGGATCTTGTTTCAAAGCCTTTTCAAGTAAAGGTTTGGCCTATGAAAAAAAAAACTATTAAACTGTAATTAAGGTACACATTTTATCTACAGTAATATATATTTTCAATACATAATATACAATTTTATGTTTATCTACAAAATTACTTAAAGCTGAATATATAAAAGGAATTTCAACAAACAGATATATTTTCAATAATTATATGGAAGAGTAATATTTAGAAATAAAAAAAAGGTTACATTTGTTATGAAAATTTTATTTTTATAAATTTACCAAATTTCAAATAATATAACAAAATATTTAGAGACTCTTACATAGATTATTCATTTCAATTCATTGTTTGATTTACTATCTTATCCATGCCTAAATTTTGTTGCAGACTCTTTTGAATGTTCATAAACAAATTTATGATAAAAATGTTCCTACAAAAATGATCAAGGAAAATTATGGGATAGTAAAAGAAAAAAAAAATTATTACAGAAAAAAAAGTAAGATGAGACCATAATTGTCTGTGTTATAGAATGGTTAACTTTGATTAGAAATGACATTATCTCAAATCACACCAACAAATTGCCCTGATCTAAATTTTTTTTAAAGTCA
This sequence comes from Argiope trifasciata, assembly GCA_026543055.1. Taxonomy (NCBI): domain Eukaryota; kingdom Metazoa; phylum Arthropoda; class Arachnida; order Araneae; family Araneidae; genus Argiope; species Argiope trifasciata. Next base: position 2,377,515 of record JAPMOQ010064483.1, on the reverse strand, counting down.
ATAGGATGAAATATTCATGCTTTATATCTTTATTCTCAATAGTTTTTATTTTATATTGTATTACCCGGAATGTAATGAGAACAAAGTAAGAGCTATTAAATAATAAATAAAAATAATCAAAGAATTGTAAAATGAGGAATTAATACCATTTTACCATAAGGGCAATTATTTCAAAATAGTAAGGATATAAATTCTGGCATACTATGATTAGCATGTATATAAATTACATATATAAAATTAAAATATCACAAAATATTTTATAATGTGCTTTATTCCATTCATTCTATTGAATACTTAACTGAATTCTACCAATTTCCAAGGAAAAAAATTACAAATTTCTTAAAGTTTAAATCTCTTTAGAAATTTCACTTCATACATGCATAAACAGTGTGCAATATTTAAACTGAAATTCCTTTATTTCATTATTGATTATGTATTGAATAGATTTCTTTCTGTGCACAGGCATGTATAATAAATATACTCACACAGAAAGAAATTTATTTTATATATATATGTGTGAGTGTGCATTAAGGCAAATGTACTTCTGCATGTTTATTTGATGATCATACATAATTACAAGCATAATTGTTCATAATCTCCACATAACTTATGGTTGGTTATGGACAATGATTATATATAACAACTAGTTAATTACATTTACTTTAACTTACATATATTTTCTTTTCTTATATGAGTTCACCAATAATTTATAAGTATTTTCAAGTTAATCTTCTTTTAAAATAAAATTTCAATCATTTGTAAAAATTATATGTTTTAAAAAAAAAAAATCTTTTTTTGTAATGCATTAAAAAATAATGGTGGTCTGTAGCATTGCTTCGTTTTTAACACACAGAGTAATGAGCTGTATGTATTAAAAAAGAAGAAATGAGAGCTTTTTTCAGTTTTAACTAGCCACGTTCAAATAAATAAAGTGTCAAAAATACTCAGTCTTGCTCACTCGAACATCCATTTTAATAGTCTGAAGATACACAAATAAATAAATAACAAAACTAAACACAAGATACTGCAGTATCTTATCTTTCAAGTTATCTTATCAAATCTTCTTGTTCCATTTATTCTTATCAATTATTTTATCAAATTATCTTTCAAATAACACATAAAATTTTGCTGATGCATTTTTCTGTACAAATTTATATCTAAAGAAATGAGAGACAAAAACTGCCCATGAATTAAGATTTAATTCAACACATTGAAACAAAAATATCAAAAATAACTTACTTTATCAGCTGACAATGGATCTTTTGTCAGGACATTAGCATAGAGCTGGAAGAATTTGACAGATTAATTGTATATGATTCAAGAAGATAGATATTTAGTTCAGCAATTTGATAGTTTAAAATGTCAATTCATTATTTAAAATAGGCATTAAACATTTAATTAATGATAAGTAATACAGAACTAAATTAAAAAGTATTAATCTAACAAATAATAATGAAATTCTGTAAATCAAGACGATTTTCTAAACTAATCATGTTTAAACAAGAATTCAGGTTCTGAAAGAGTTTCAAATGATTTTCTACTTAATTCCATAATTAGATCTACATTTTAAGAAGCTCCATTTTAAACAAATAAAAAGGTCAAAAATTATAAATGATAGATAAAATATAATCGTAAATATTTAACTTCTTTAGTAAGTCTCAGAGCTTTAGCTCATAAGCAAGTGAAAATTATTTGACAATTCTTACAATTATAATATATATCAAGATAATTAATATGATTTTAACTTTATGTTGATTATCTTAATATTTGTAGACTCATAAATGTCCAGAGAAGCAGGCATATATACCAAAAATACATTTAAAAATACTAATCTTTCAAAATTAACATTCATTTTCCTATAAATGTTGAAATATACAAATATTATATTTCAATGTATATTAATGTAGGTCTTTTTAAATAGTGCACAATGTATATCTTTAATTATAATAAAGATGTACGAGCGTTTTCATGAATGTTAGTTTTCTACTGATCAAACTATTTGTCCTATATTTTCCATAACAGCATGAATTGTACGATTTAAAAAATTAAAGCATTTAAAATATTTTACTTAGAAAATCATTAGGAATTCATGCAGAATATTTAATCAAAAACTATTGAACATTAATCCTGACAAACCAACTGGTTGTCAAGGGCAGCTAGTCCATAATATAACAGAAATTGTTAGTATATTTCATCCTATTAGTTTCCTCCCAACTTTCTCTATGTTCAGAGAGAGGGAGAGAAACACTTACTGTCAATGCCCTGGCTGTTTGACCTAACTGCTTGCAAGCAGTACTGGCAACAGCAACAGCTTCTCGATTCCTGTGCATTAGCAAATAACAGTCTACTAAACCTATAAAGTATGGATGAATTATTTTAAAGATTTAAATGAATAATCAGCAATTAAATAATGTTACAAACATTAAAATTTTTGAAAAGAAATCATTAATACATAGTAAAATATTGCTTTATTTCTTATCTATATTCAATAAGGCATTTTATAATAACAGATTACCGCAAATATATAAAATTCCAATTCTTAACTATTTACTTTGGTGTATGATGGTATAAGCATATTGATATAAACAAATAAATAATAAGAAAAAATAAACAATGCTTTAAAAAAAATGCAAAAATTTATTTTAAAACAGATCCTAATTTAGAAATTTTAATCATTAGATTATTATTACTATATTGTATCTATTATAAGATGTGAAATAAAAATATATTTCAAAATCAAAATTTGATGATAAATTAGTAATTAGAAATTTGAATATACAAGAAACAATATTCAACCCAAAATAAAATATTCATCTAGGTATATACAATTAAAAATACATTTTGAAATTACAATCAGTGTCCACAAAATGTTCAAAACAGAAAATTTATTTATTCTTTTTTTTAGAATGGACTAAATTACTAAATAGTAATTTTTCTGTAACATATGTTAAAGTTAAGTATTTTAAGTAATTTTAAAGTTTTTTAAGTAAGCTATATGGATAAAAAAATGACAAAAAATAATAAAGACAATAATTTGAGAATAGCTAGAAAAAAGAGCCTAACATATTCCAGCCAGAAAAAAGTAAATTACTACTATGTGTTTTTCAATAGTTAGTAACATATAAATAATTAATCATCATCACTTAAATTTGAGTAGGGGTTTGATTTACAAGATACTAATTTATGATGTGTGTTGTTATTCAATTATAATGCCAAAAGCAACTTTTGCTGATTAATGATTTTTCTTCCATCTTTTAAGAACACACACACACATATTATATATATATATATATATATATATATATATATATATATATATAAAAGAAAACGAAACTAATTACGGAAACTCAAACAAAAACTATTTCGGATTCGAACAAGACTAAAATTTAAACCCAAAATTTAAAAGGCAATCATAGTATTTAGTGTGCGCGAATGCAGCAACTACTAAAATACTGATGAATTACATAAATAGCAATATAAAAGAAAACGAAACTAATTACGGAAACTGAACCAAAAACTATTTCGGATTCGAACAAGACTAAAATTTAAACTCAAAATTTAAAAAGCAGTCATGGAATTTAGTGTGCGCGAATGTAGCAACCATCAAAACACTAATGAAACATATAAATTAGCAATATAAGAGAAAACGAAACTAATTATGTAAATAGCAATATAAAAGAAAACGAAACTAATTACGGAAACTGAACCAAAAACTATTTCGGATTCAAACAAGACTAAAATTTAAACTCAAAATTTTTTTAAAAAAATATTTCTTGACGAAAGTCAGACTCTTCACAGAAAAAATCCCTGGTTTGAATCCCTGTCTGAGGGTGACCCTTGAGAAAGTCCTCAGACCGGATTCTTTATTAATTGTTTCAATCATTCTAATATTTTTATTTTGTCTTGTTCGAATCCGAAATAGTTTTTGGTTCAGTTTCCATAATTATTTTCGTTTTCTCTTATATTGCTATATATATATATATATATATATATATATTGTTACGGATTTCCTCTATATTAATCCGTCGGGTTCTTTTTACCTCGTAGTATATAGTGGTTGTGTATGGTGTTAGATGATGATGATATTATATATATATATTGTTACGGATTACCTCTATATTAATCCGTCGGGTTCTTTTTACCTCGTAGTATATAGTCGTTGTGTATGGTGTTAGATGATGATGATGACCACGCACAGAACAGTGATCAGTCCTTTAGTTGACGAACACAACACAGACGTTTATTTACAGGACGAGGACAGGACAGCACACAGCCGACAAATATTCACAACACAAATATGTACAGGTGATAGCTATTTACAGTCGAGACGTACACACAGGACAGCACACTGCAGATAATAGTCCACAGGCTGTAGTGACAATGTCCACAGAGCGGCTAGACAGGATTCAGCCGGAGAGGGAATCTTTATGGGATTCGCTTTACACCTCCTGGGTCTCTCCAGAACAGGCTGATCTATTCCTTTGTCTCTTCTTGCCTCTGCTGTCGACTTACTACTTCGCACAACGGGACTACTCCTTAGTTCGGGACAACTCCGTTCCCGACGACGGCACAACGGGCTACGACACAGGCTTCGTCA
>JAPMOQ010064483.1:2318677-2372908 GCA_026543055.1 Argiope trifasciata | reverse complement strand
CGGATCGGGAAAATTCTCGATGTTTCGTGTACTTTCCATTTTGTCGCCAAATTCGTCGCCAAGTCGCCAAATGGTCGCCAAGTTTGTCGCCAAGCCTTGGTACCTCTGACGTCACACCCATTCACTATTCAATACACATTACTGTCAATCTCTCTTCCTTACGATGACAGTATCAGAGCGGGAAAGCAAAACTACACGTTCGTCGTAACAATATTATATATATATATAATCAAAATTACAGAGCATTTAATATTTAAAATCTTTTTAGATAATTAAAAATAAAAAAGAATAAAGTTTATAGGTAAAGAGAGGAAGGTTATTAATACATATAACATAGTTAAAATTAACCTGGAACAAATGTGGGCGGAGAGCAATTTTCCCTAAAAATATTAGGGTTATTTTCACAAATATTTTTGAGATTATTTAATTTTTTTAAAAAATTCTAGTTAATGCAAATTTAAAAATTGTGTATTGACGTTTCTTTTCATCAATGATCAATAACCATAGCTGAAAGAAATATAAAAAGTAATGCCTTTAAAAATAACACAATAGTAGAAGACAAATAAAAATTTCTCTGGTAAAACAATATGAAAAACATTCACCTTTAACAGCTTCAAATCGTGCAGAACACATTTTATATGCTTCCCCAAAATATGTTATTGCTTCTTGCGTTTTTTTCAGCTCCAACAGAACATTTCCTCTAAGTAATAGTGCTTCAATATAGCGAGGAGCCAAACTATAAGCCTTGAGAAAATATAGTAAAAGATTTAATAATTGTCATGCATAAGTAAAATTTACTTTAACCAAATTATTTTTGGCAAACATAAAATGTTGAAATAAATTTCTTAAATTCTTCTGCACAAACACATACTAAATACTAAAGTATGTGGTACAGAAATCACTATTTAAATCAGAGAAATCACTATTTAATCAGAGAAATCGCTAATGAAAAAACCAGGTTATCTTTCTAGGTCCTGGGTACAGCAAAACAAATTCCAAAGAGTTTTGAAAGATCAGACAAAGTCTAAAAAATTCACACCTTACTTTTCTGAAACAGAAATGAAACTTAAAAACTCAAAGCAGAAATTATGATTGAGAAAGAGGGGCAAAATAATAACTAACAATCACATATGTTGCTTGATCATCAGAAATATTTTGCTTCAGTTAAGAATTGGTAAAAATATGCAAAATTCAGCGATTAGAATTTTAAAGAGAGAAAATAGTGGGAAAACTAATCTATTTTGAAATAAAAAGGAAAATAAATTTATTAAATATATGGAATAAATCATTTATCATGTGTTAATTATTTCTTATGCACACACAGATTTTGTCAGATTTTCACACATATTCCTAATCTAGTTCCCTAAAATAACTCAATATTGTATACCAGTATACTAAAGCAAATTGTTAATATTTTACCTCTACAATTCAAAATTTTGGATACTTTCTACACTAATACTCAACATTTCAATTACAATAATACAAATCATTGTGTTATGAATGTTTGAAAAAATAATGAAAATGACATTCAAATTAAATGCACTTTCATTTCTAAAAAAAAAGTATAATGTATAAGGATGGGGTGAATGATATGTTTCTTAACTTGTTTCAGCTTTCTGAAAGTCATTTCAAAAAATAAAGAGTGGGGGGGGGGGGGGGAAAAAAAAAAAAAAACAAAAAATTGGAAAAAAAGATGATAAAGACTTATTGAATCAATCAACAGAATATTTTTTATGGTCTATGAATCTATCTAATTATAAGCAGATTAATTCACAGTGCATTTAAATATTTACATTACAAGTAAAACCCTTTTCAACACTCTTTATTACAGAAAATTTAAAAATTATTGCACTTCTTAAAAATTTGTACAAAAATAATTAAAAATTATCAGTTAAGTTTAAAAACCTATAGCTTAAGGAAAACAACAACAATAATTATAAAATTACACATAAATGGAAAAGTTCTATATTTTAATTTAAAGTAAAATAAGCAGTTACCCTCTGGGAAAACATTGATGCTCTGCCACCTTTTTTGATTGAAATACTATGATAACCCATTACTATCCATGGTTCAGGAGCATATTCATTTACAGAACTCAGGTGATTAGCCAAACTGAAAAAAAATTATATAATGATCATAATAAAATCTGAGGAAAGATTTCAGTTAGGAATATATTAGATAGGGCTACAAATTCATATAAATTGTAAATCAATCCAACCAATGACATATTTCCATAAAGACAAGTTGCAAGATATAAGAATGAAATTCATAATAAATGGAAATTTCAGAAAGAAACTGAATTCAGAGAAAAAAAATCCTTCACATTTATTTCACAGAAAAAAAATGATAAAATTGCCTCATAACAGTTTATTTTGCTTTAATGAGCAATACATTATCATGTGAACCATTTTTTCACAATATTTTAAAGGCTGTTAACCTATTTATGCCTACTGTTCCAAAACAGTATTCTATATTTCTATTCTATATGGAACAGTAGGCAATAATAGGAAAAAAAATCATTATATTTATTTACAAAATGCATGCAATGTAATTTTGTATCTTAACTATTACTGAGTGTTAATTAAAATATCACGACGAATCTTTCAAATAATTCAAATTTTACAAAAGAATTTGATGTTTAATCAAACCTGAATTATCTAATATATAAAAAAAAATGATACTTCATAAATTTCTTCAGACGTTTGAAAATGCAATAAATATCATAATAATAATACTTTTCAAGTTCTTGAGTTTTCTTTTCTCTGCCCAGCAATATTCCATAGACATCCATTCCTTTAACTGAAAGTGGATCTAAGCAATGTACCTAAGGGAGGATTAAAAAAGCAAAATTAACTGCCATTGTTACACAAATCACCAATATAATAATTTAGGTATTATAGCATAAAATGCCTTATTCTGCTGAATTTAAATCAATATTCTGTAGACACATTAAGCAGTAAATTGATTATTAACATATTTATGTTAAACAATGCCATTTATGCCATCAAATTTCAAAAATACTTTTTACAGGAAGACAAAAGATTTGGAAAAATACAAATTCAATATGAAAACTACATAAACTAAAAAGTTCATATAAAGTAAATAAATTTGTAACAAAATCTATTGGTTTGATTACAGTCCATTTCTGAATCTCCACATAGGTTATCTTGGTACAGACCACATAATTTTAAGTCATGGTCAAATAACATGTTTAACATATCAGCAAGCACTACATCTCCTTCCAACTTACATGTCAATGCAAAGAAACATAATTGTAATGTTTTTATGCACTCTTTGCAAAGCAGACAATACATTAAAAACATTTGAATGAATTAGATTTTAAAACTGGATATGTTGCTATTGGTGATAGTGAGACCCAAACTCGCAATTGTAGGATTCGTAGCCAGATGACATGACCACAAGACTAAAAGTTACCACTTAGTCTTGAGGATTTATCTGGCTCATAAAGCTTCCATAAAATACTCCCCCTTCAGTGAGAGGGGAGACGAACGACATTTTGTTGCTATTTAGCTGTGATCTTATTGGCTGTTGAATTTTGAATGCATCATTTTTTTTTGGGCTTATAAAGTTACCACTACAATATTTAACCTGCCAATAAAAAAATGAAGGTAACAAATAATCAGCCAATAAAAAAAGAAGCTGATAAATAATCAGAAAAAAATGAAGCTGATAAATAATCAGAAAAAAAATGAAGCTGATAAATAATCAGCCCAAAAAATGGGTAAGATGCATTCAGAATTCAACAGCCAATAAGATCACTACTAAACAGCAACAAAATATCGTTCGTCTCACCTCTCACAGGAGGGGGAGTATTGTAGTGGAAGCTTTATAGGCTAGATAACATCCTCAAGACTGAGTGATCACTTTTAGTCTTGTGGTCATGTCATCTGGCTACGAATCCTACAATGGCAAGTTCGGGTCTCGCTATCGCCAATAGCAACAGATACTTGTCTCCTAATCTCAAAGCCCATTCCACAGTGATCAAATAAATATGTGAATATAAGAATCATTAATTAATAAAATACAAGGCCACAAAAACAATATTCAAAACAGTAATATGCAAATTATTTAACAAGTGGTTGAAGTAAGTTAGTTGTATAATTATTATTAATTATTATTAATTATTATTAATTATTGTATAATTATTATTATTATTTATGGATTATATTGTCAATTAAAATGCCATTAATATAACACACTACTTTTCTGAAATTATGATTCAAGTGGGTGAAAATAATTTTTATTTTCAAACTATGCAAATTACATTTTAATTTTTAACATTTTAAAAAAATTGCAAACCAAACAGGCAGTCTAGGACAATGATTAAAAAAATAAATAAATGTGGATTTAAAAAAAAATAGAGAGTTTCATACCCTTTCCAAAACAACCAAAGCATTCTGAAAATCGCCATTATAATAGTGAGCTTCTCCAAGAGGTACAAGCACCTCAGTACAATCCTTGAGACTAGTCTGAAATTGCAGAAAAAAAGAAGTACTGTTCATTATCATGTTTTAAAACAAATAATCTGGTGGTGAGATTAAAGCTGAAATTTCTCAAATAAATAAATAAAATAAAATTAATGAAATTTATATAAATTGTATGCAATAATATATTTAAACTAACATATAGCTTCAATTTTCTCCTCAATGAAAGTTTTACTGGGAAATAATGCTTAAATGTTAAAGTGCAATGTATTGCATTATTCTTATTTTGCACAATATTGGATATGCTCATTAGCACAAACATTCTTATCTCATATGATAAGAATGGAATAAGAGTCTTTGTATATCTCATTCTTTTTTCATTAAAAAATTTACAATTCGCATAAAAAATTTGGAAGAATTTTAAATAATTCATAATAAAACAAAATTTAGATGTTTTTACACCATAATTTTTTAAAATTATGAAGCATAAAAATGACTTCTGCCTCATGATAAAATCTAAAAAATAACTTTTTAAATAATACCAATTTAATATCTGTACAAATTCTTTCTAAATGTTCATAATTATTTAATATACCATTAACCATCAAATCCTAATTTTTTCATCCACATTTGACTTTTAAAGAGTGAAATAAATATATTTTTATCATGCAGTCTTAAGAATGAGGCTTGGGACATCAACAGACATCTAGCTTTACCCTTTTTATGTTAGAAATAAAATATTGGCAATATAACAACATAGTTTAACCATGCACATATAACCACATATATAAGTATTAACTATAATAATACCTTTGTATCTATTTGCTTAAATGTAGATATGGCCAATGCAAGTTCATTGGCATGCAAGTGAGAATGTCCCTTTATCCACAATGACAGCCTGTAACAGAGAAGAATTAAATATTCAAATAAGCAATATTCAATAATTCAATATTCAAATTTTCATAAAATAAGAACTTTCTTATAATGTTTCCTAAAACATTCAACACAAAAAGAGTTTCCTTTTAAAGAAAACCAGAACTGGTATCTCTGAAACTTTCTAGTATACCTCTCGATTTCTTGTATACCCACCCACCCACCCCCCACACACACTATAGAAGTTAAAAACATGCACCAAATTTTATCTATATATATAGCTCTCTTCATTTTGCAGTTATTGTGTGATTGTATATTCAAACAAATGGAGAGACTGATTTGCACTGAACAAATTTTGCTCAAAATTTGATGGAAATCAACAAATTTGGTATCAAGATAATATACCAAATTTCATCCATCTAGCTCAAAGTATTTCTGCATTATCCTTATCACAAACAGATGGATATTTTCCCAATAATGCATTTTTCAAACTTTAGCAGTTCTAAAATGTGGAAAATTATCAAGAAAGTAAAAATCAAGGAAGAGTTATTTACAGATGCTTGGCTTCCAAAACATCTTTTTCAATGACATAGAAAGTTTTCAATCAGTCAGCAAATATTTTTTTCATGTCATATACCAAAAATAGAAAAAGTAAACAGTCTAAGAAAATATTAAAAGTGGTTGGATAATTTTGGGCAGATACAAGAAAAATCTCAGCCTAGCAGTTAGAGTCAGATTTTTGCTACTACTTACAACAAATTTATACAATCAAGATTTTGGTGTGAGAAATTTGCCCTTTTCAACAGTTAATACAAAGTAATTTCAAAATTTGATCATTTGTTCAGCATCAACTGTATTCTCTAAGCAGCCGATTTAGTAAAATGTTTTTATCTAATTCCTTATTACTCAAATATTTTATGTAGTCCTTCTCTCTCACAGGCAAACTTTTGAATAAATTATATACATTAGATAAAAAGAGTTTCAACACCTTAAGTGGATATTATTTAGTTATGTTTAAATTGCTGTCAACATGCAGGGCATTATTACTAGCATTTTACCAATATTGAAATTCTTATTATTCAATAAGCTAAACAATTCCGAATTTATCAATTGACCATCCATTTAAAAGGATAATATATTTCTCAAATTCAATTTTTCATTATAATTATGAATGTTTTGTAATGATCCATGGAAACTAAAAATACGTATCCAATTCCAGTTTTTTTTATTTTTTTTATATTCTAAATTTGAAAGTATAATTATTTTTTCAAAGATTTACTGAAAATATCAAGCATTGGAATTATTATTGTCAACCAAATAAAATTCAATATATGAAACAATATTAGATAAATCAAGAAAGATCGTTTTATTTGTCTGTACAAACTTTTTTTTTCTCAAAACAAGTTTGAAATTTCTTCACAATGGCTATATTAATAATAATTCTAGGCACTTCAAAAATAGTTCTGATTCTTCACTCAGGCATTATGAAATCACAATAGTATATTAAGTGCAGGATCAATTGAGGATTATTCAGCAGTTATAATGTATATTCTATTTCTTTACTCTTTTTTTTTTTTTTTTTTTTTTTTGACAAAATTACACAAACAGAACAGGTGATTTACATCATTTTTATTTAATACTCATCTACTTTTAGTAAAATTTAGTAAAGGCAAAAAATCAAGTCATAATTTTTTTTCTTAAAAAAAAATTAAACAATGCACATTCGTTTCAAGGACATTTAAAGAATGGAACATAAAATCAGATGCTGTTCTTGGGCCTCTAAGTACAGTAAAATAAAATTTAAGAATGTTTCAAAAAAAGTTAGAACTCTGCATAAATGTTTCCATCTTAATTACTTAACTTTCCCATTTTTTTAAAGAATAAATGGATGAAATATTATATACATAAAATCCTAATGCTTTAAATTTTAGAGACAAAAAATTAATTAACAATTTTTTAAAAATTTATATAGAGATCTTCGAATACACAGTTTACCTTCTTTAATAATAAAAATCTGAGAAGTTATTGCTTTTTTAAACCAAACCTGCTATCAATAACATGTGTCAATACATAACCACCTTGCTAAAATATTATACTGTTTAATTTCTATAACATTAGCATATAATCTTAATTTTAATCTAAAAACTGTTAAGCCCTTAACAGTTATAAAAGAAAATAGTTGACAAAAGCAAAGAAAAAAAATAGCATTTAAAGAATGCTCCCCATTTAATAAAATTCACCAAAAATCTAAATACACAAGATAGAAAATAAACCTTACCAATCAATAGTCGCAACATTTAAAGAATTATTCACCATCATAGCAGCAACTTCAGTAGCTTTTACCCCTAATGTGAGCAAACCCAAAGCAGCATCTATAGCAAATGGGCTTTCCCTAAAAAAGAACAAATTAGAATTATAACAAAACACGGAAAACCAGAGGTAAAAATAAAGTAATATGCATATTTCTAAAGCTTATATATATGACGCACACACGCACACATATATATAAAGGCTCTAAATCTCATAAATGATTTAATTGAATTGTTAAAGAGATTTTTTTATAGCTTATTTTTTAAAAAATCAAAGAAGCAGTTAATACTTTGTGCTTATGTCCATAAAAAACTTTTGATGATCTGCTGTAATTAATTAGAACTACAGATTAATTATTTAAAAAGGGAAAGTTGGAAGGAGAGGGACAGATTTTGCAAACACACAAATTCATTCATGCATTAGTTTATACTTACAGAAGACTGCAGTTAATACAAATCTATCAGTATGCAAGATTTGTATAATATTGTTGTATAATGCTGTTCTTGTATTTAAAAAATACAAGAACAGCATTATACAAATAATTAGCCTTTATTTGCCAAATTAAAAAGTGTCAAATTTTTTTTCTCACAACTCCCTTGTATGTAGAAGGAATAAGGCAAGATTTGAGAAAGTTGAAATTAATAAATATAGACATTTAGATATTCTTTTCGAAAATAAATGGAAATACCAAACAAGAGTTGATTTGAAAATCTTCATTGGTGATACCATATGTCGAAAACATTATTTTCTTTTAAAATCATTTCCGCTGATTGCAATAGAATTTAATATATTTTCTCTATCTGGGTGCCTTTTCATACATATTCATAGTATTTTTACATAAAAAAACATAAAAATTAGTAATTCTTTTTCATTTAGGAGACAAAAACTTCAATCACTTTCATAACTTACTTTATTTCTTTTCATTACTTAATATCCATATTGTTTATTACTTTATTATATTTAAAGAAAAATTTCCCTTATTGAAATTAAGTTAGTAAGCATGACTTTAGGTATAAAATAGTTTTGTTATGTAAAATGATATAGAATGATCGGCAGTATATATTTATACAATAAATAATTAAATAAAAATGAAGAATAACACATATTTAGAGACATTGATGCTTTAAAATAAATTTTTGAAAAAGAGTGGAATTTTATTTTGTGCTTTTTGTTTTGATTAATAGAATATATATATTTGCAAATATTATAATACAATTTAAAATCATCAACCTATTTTTGCACTGCAACTCCATTGAATACATTAAATTTAATAATATTAAGGTGTTTAATGAACAACATTAAGAAAAATTTAAAAATTTAATCAATAGCATATTTAACTATTTAGAAAATGAAATTAAGCATGTTTCATTCCACCATCTGCAGATTTTTTTTAATACATACAATTGAATTAACATAATAACAGTTTAATTGAATAACAGTTCATAACATATCTTTGTACTTATTATAAATTTACGATATTCTTATTTTAAAAGTAATAAGACTGGAAAAAATCATTGAAAGAATAAGCAATTTATTTACTTTTAAGGCTTAGAAATCACACACAAATAATATTGAGCAAGGGATTATAGCTATTTTAGTGAATGGAAAAACTAGAAATAGATTCTAATCTTTTATTTAGACATAAAAGCAGCTGCCAAAACCCTTCCCTATTATAAGCCAGTTCTAAAATGATAAGAAAACTTACTGTAAGAAGTAGAAACTAATAAATAAATATTTACTATTTTTCACAATTTTTGAATTGATAATAACTCAAATCTTGTATCGGAACAATGACAAATATGTAAATATATGTCCCCAATTTCATAAAGTTAAAATAAAGAATAGCTATCACTTTCTTCATCAAAAAATCATTAAGAATCAGAGTACCTTAAAACTTCTTTATAACTTGTGATTGCAACTCTCTCATTTCCATTTTGATGGTTAAGTTTTGCTATAGCCATATTTATGCATGGCGTCCTCTGTTTTGCAGGTATACTATCCAACTGTAAACAAAAATAAGAAATAATTTTTAAGTGTAAATTTTTAGGCTCAAATTAAATTACTAATTAGTTTAATTGCTAAAAATGGGAAATTTAAAGATTAAAGCTATACCATATACAATTTGAGTAATTCCATTATTAATGTTAAAATTGCTATTCACCAAATGCTTTCACTTAAATGAAAAACTACTTGCATGTTTTTACATGAGTATGTATATTTTTCACAGAACTATTTACTTTTCTATATAATTCATTAGTAAGCTATAAATAATTACAGGAATTTTAAATGCAAAAATAGCTTATGAATCCAAAACATGCAAGAGACCATATTGACCTGTTATAGGAAACTGACTGACTAAAGTAGACAACAGCCCATCACTTATTTTCAAACTGTAAAGGCAGATAGGGTTAGTGTTTCAAGATCATAAAATAATTTTATTGCTTTCTCATAGACCCCAACAGAACAAGGCTGCAATGTTGTAAGTTCATTATCAGCTTGAAAGACAAATAAAATTTGAGGCTCCAATGGGTTTTTAGGCACAAGATGATCATTTCTATTGCTTGTATGGAAAAATATTATATTTTGTATCCATTTTATTTCCAGTTCAATTTATAACTTGTTAATAATTACATTCAAAAAGATTTTTAAAGAAAATTTTTGAATGCTTCTAATACATTCAATTACTATTCCTATAAACTGCAAGAATATTGGTCAAATAACATATAAAATGAGAAATAATTATTTTACATTTTTACTATTTAGATCATTACTTACAACAGCTGCAGCTTGAGAATGTTGCTTCAGATTGGTTAGACATAAATAAATCTTGTATTTAACATCAACTTCAGATGTAACTTCCTGTATAATTAAATAAGATTCAACACATTTATATAAAAAATGAATAATAATAATATTAACAAAAACAATACATAAAATTTAAACATAGTATATACATAAAAATAGAAATCTACTTACACCCATTGGAAAAGGCTGCGTTTTCCCTTTTGATTTAGCTACTGATTTCCTGAATTGCAGTGCTTTTTTGTATATAGCCTAAGAAGGTAATATAAATCTTAAAAACACTCCTTCAAACAGAGTATAAAAAATAATTTAAGTGGTATAACTTATTACATTTTAATATTTTTGTCACAATTCCTAATTACATATATATTATGGAATGTTTAAATCATACTTAATCTCTCAAATTCATATCAAGAAAAAGCAAATAATATGAAATCCTAATTTAACTATGTTAATCAATTCAATAAAGAATTAATCTTGAAAACATTAAAATAATTTATTGTCATTGAGATTACATGTATACATAATTTTATACACTTGTATAAATTTTGGAAACTAACATGCCAGGAAGCAAATGTAAAACTGAATCCGTCTTTACAAACATAGAGCAAATCAATTTGAATAAAAGTGTTTGAAAAAAAATTATTTACTTCGGCTTTCTTGAAATCTTTCAAGTTAGAGAGTGAATCAGCATAATATACCAAAGTCTGATATCTTGTAGAAAAAGTCAAGAGATCTGGAGTACTTTCGCTGCTAAGCAGCATCATATTTGCCTAAGTAAAAAAAATATAAATAAATTCTTAATACCAAATTACCAAAAATAATCACACATATTATGTATCGTACACTTCAAACATGATTTATAGTATAGATCAGTCTTAATATTATACAGAATAGAGCCTATATGATCTTTCTGACAAAAAAAAAAGATTTATAAAGTATAAAATAATCTATCAGCAGGAAAAAAATTTCTTGCTGCCTTTTGATTGCCATAAAAACTAAACTGTACCATTAGAAACTGTATTTTAATGATACAAATTTCATAACCATGAAAATTTTTGTAATTTAAAAAAAATAATTTCCTCTTTATTCCCTAACAGTAGATTATATTGTTTTCTGAAGTTTAAACCATTTTCATTATTTCATCAAATATTTGATAGGATAATTTTTTTTTCTCATTGTTAAAAACTAAAGAACAAGAATTCTGTTTATAATATGTCAGTAGTTTATGTAATGCATTATAAAAAGGAAATAAAGATATTGCAAGAATTCGAATATAGATAAGCTGGATATTTAGTAGTGTCATGATGTCGAGGGACTAGTCTTAACTAGAAAGGCTCATGTATACAATAAACAGAGTGCTTAATGATTTAATTATTTTTAATTTAATTAATTATTTTATTTGTATCTTTTCATCCTTTGTATACTTGTCAATATAAATGAATGCTGAACATAGATGGTTCAGTTTGCCCCAACCCAGGAGTATGCTTGGAATGTGAGGGGAGCGCTATTGAGATTTTTTGTAAACAACTATATCCAGCGTTGGTGTTTAACTGGTGCATGAAGGCACCCACTCGCTCTCCGTTAGCGGCAAAAAAAGTATTATTTGTTCGCTCATTGATAGTGGCACTTTCTATATTTCAATATATATATTATGTGTTTCCTTGTATATCTGCGATCGTTGTCCATGTTTTGTATATATATATATACATATTTGTGTGTGTGAAAATAAGCAAGAAAAAGTAAAGAAGAATTTTTCCTTAGATTAAATGCACACACACCCAGCACCACATACAATACAAAAGATAATAAAAATCATATGGCTCCAAAAACTATTAAATGGAATCATGGACATGAGGTTATATCAAAACAATTTAAATAAAACTGATATTCCTGGATAAAAACTGGACTTGACAAATATTCCAACTGATTGCCAAAGGCAAACAATTTTAAAGGAAAATTATAATAGAATAAGTTATGAAAATTTAAATCTCA
The DNA here is from genome assembly GCA_026543055.1 of Argiope trifasciata. Taxonomy (NCBI): domain Eukaryota; kingdom Metazoa; phylum Arthropoda; class Arachnida; order Araneae; family Araneidae; genus Argiope; species Argiope trifasciata. The sequence goes on along the minus strand of JAPMOQ010064483.1, from coordinate 2,360,483 downwards.
GTTTCTTTAATATATATATATATATATATGATTTTAAACTACCCAATGACCAATTTGAAGATACATCATCCGGTGTTGAGAATTTTCCCATGTTTGATTAGCTTAATATTACAAAAATGTTGATTGTTCTAAAAATTTTACTTTCAAAACTTCAGAATTTGGTCAGATTTGAAGAGAAAAAATATAAACTAATAAAAAAATAATTTAAAAGCTGAAGTATCAAGAATAATTTGAAGAATAAAATTATTTCTGACTAAAGGATTACATAATTTTAAAAAAATATTTTTAGATATATTTATTAATTGAAACAGAATAAAATATTTATGTTATATAATTCCGTTTCTAGGTAGAACTACATTTTACAATGAATAAGATAATCTGTTATGAAACAAATTTGTTGAAAGATTCCATACCTTATGAAAAATGTATTGCATGTAAAAGAATGTTACAAACAAAAGTTTTATGTTTTTTGAATGTTAAGCATTTCACAATGTTTTTATGTTTCACATTGAAATTTTATGTTCTGTATATAAAAATTCAATGCCGGATGGTTATTTCCTGTACTCATATATTAAAAAAATATGCTTGGTTACAGCAGAAAATATTTTTGTATTAATTACAGTTTCATAAATTCTGTTTTCATTCAAAGTTCAAATTTAACAGGAACTAATAAAAAATTACAACAGTATGAGACTTTAATAAAAGTACCAGCTATATAGTTATCAAAATTTGAGACCTAAATACTTATTTCCGAAGAAGCTATTAAGAAATCAAGTTCCATAAAATATTTGATTGAACACTTTGGAGAGCATTAATACCTGCTAATCAGCTGGTCATCAAAGGTGACTGGTATTTTAAAGTTCATAATTAAATACGCATTTAATCTTTAATAAGCTTTCGTTAGCTTCCTCACACATTTCCCTCCCTCGAAAATATTTCTACATGAGTAAAATAAAACGAGCATTAATGTTAAAAAAAAATTTATCTTACCAAAATTGAAACATCAGTATAAAGTCCTTGTTCATATTGCAACTTTAGCTGTTCAAACAGTGCCATGATAATAAAAAAGAAAAAAGTGTTTCTAAGATAATGTTTATCACAAAATATTAACACTCGCAAATATTTTTTAATGTTAACAATGGAATTTAAATAGCCATCGAAGGTTTGGCTTCACTAAAACATGTGCTAGGGAGCCGACCACATGCACAACAAAAACAATTGTCAAGAGTTGATTGACCAATCAGTAGAAGAGTGATCTAAACATTGTGATATTTCTGTCACCTTCGCTGCGATTGGTGTTTGTATTTGAATTGAGACCGGAAATTGCTTGGTTTATTGTTTGAATCAGCATACTAATCAATTTCGAATTATTAAAATTCTTTTAAAAAGTAATTCAAAAATATTTGAAGCAAAAATTCTGTTTTTAGAAATAGTTGAAATTAAAACTTGCTGTAAGATTAAATATAGCTGATGAATATCTAAATCCATCCGTAACAATTTGATAAATCTTGAAACCTTATCACACGGCAAAATACCGTCAGCACTTTTCGTCAGCAAGTTTCCGTTTCTACCCTCAAGAACTAGTCAAGCAAATTTTCCGACGATCGACAACTTTTTTAGCATACATAAAAAATACATCAATCTATAAGTTTTGCTCGAAAGAATCTTTGTGGGTCCAAAGGAAGCTGAAGGTGATTTAATAATCAATGGAATGTCAGGATGTCACCATTTTTTTCTTAGAGACAAATACCTTGAATTGTTTGATATTTTGCAAACTATACATTATTCTATTAATTTTATGCGAAATTATCAGTGATCGCAGCCTTAAACTTTGAATATAAGAGAAAGGAAATTATAGCAATTTGGGGGTTATTTCCTTTATAATATGTTGCGAACGGAGAGAGGAAAAACCGTCCGAGAGGCGGCGCTGTTTTGAAATGACGTAACTATGTATAAAGTTTCTGTTCTTGTTTCAATCAGTTAGATTCTGTTTTTTAGTCAGTGTAACATGTAGTTGAATATTTCACGGTTTCTGAAGTTGATTGAAAGTGTGTGTTATGAAACAAATTGGACTTATTTTTTTCGAACCCAATACACCCAGCATCGGTTAGATGCACCCTGCATATCACGAATGAATTTATTCTGGTTATGATTTAACATAAATTAATGGTACCCTCGGCGGGACCGGGTGTATTGGATTTTAACGGAAAGCTGTTTGGAGCTTTAAAGTAAATATTTTTTGAACTGATTTGAAACCGTTGAATTTTTCGTAATGGATCTGAAGACGTTAAAATTAAAAAGAAAAGGGCTCAGAATGGCGTTTACGCTCTGTGCTAACAAAATTGAAGCCGAATTGAAAGAAGCGAGTGAATCAGTTTCGCTTTCGGTTCTGAAGATGCAGCTTGCGGATAAATTCCAGCGCCTTGATGTATCTCAAACTGAAATATTTGAACTCTTATTAGTGCAAGAAGATGGCGAAAGCCTATTTGCGAAAGATTTAGAAGAATCTGATGTATACAGAGATCGATATTTGGAACTTTGTACACGAATTGAAGCACAGCTGCAACCTGTTCCTGAACCCGTATTATGTGAACCAGCACGAAAATTTAAATTACCAACAATTGAATTGAAGAAATTTAATGGAGAACCAAAAGAATTTCTGTCTTTCTGGAGTCAATTCAAGAAAATTCATGAAGATAACTCCATTGCTGATGAAGACAAATTTCAGTATCTTCTACAGTCAGTAGAAACCAATTCGAAAGCAGAAAGATTGGTTCTCAGTTTTCCAGCCACTGCTGTGAACTATCCGAAAGTAATAGAACAATTGAAGGAACGCTTTGGGCGTGATGATCTACTGGTTCAAATTTATGTGCGAGATATGTTATATCTCGTTATGAAAAATGCCGTTAAAGGACGAGTCAAGGCCGACTTAACGTCGCTGTATGATGAACTCGAGGGAAAATTAAGGGCCTTAGAAAGCCTGGGAAGAACTCAGGAGAAATACGGAGACTTTTTAATCCCATTAGTAGAAAGTTGCCTTCCCGAAGATGTGTTGATCGCGTGGGAGCGAAGCAGAAACCAAGAGCTACCGGACACCAAAAGCTGTCGTTCCTTGGAACATTTAATGACTTTCCTACGCAAAGAAGTGCAAGGCGAAGAAATGGTGTCGCTTGCACGAAGTGGATTCATTTCAAAAGAACCCCACTATAATTTAAAAAAGGATACTTCTCTTGTTAAGGTAAATCGCGATCTTGCTACCGCCTCTGCCCTTGTAAGCCTGGATTCTGGTAAGCGTTTTCTTAATTGTATCTTTTGCGATAAAAGCCATCCTAGTGAAAAATGCTTTGCTGCTAGGAAAATGTCACTGGATGAGAAACGGAAAGTTTTAATTAAAAAGGGTGCATGTTTTTCTTGTTTAAAAAAAGGTAGTCATTTAAGTAAATTCTGTAAATTTAATCATAAGTTAAGTTGTTCTTTGTGCAATAATAATTCTCATTTTGAAATAATGTGTCCAAAACAAGAAAAAGAAATTGTTTGTAAAACAGAGAATTCTCTCTCTAATTGCTACAGAAGCGAACGTGTGTTTTTACAAACACTTTGCGTGGTTATTCGCTGCCAAGGTCATGAGAAAAGAATTCGTGCGTTATTAGACTCCGCGAGCCAAAGTAGTTACATCAGCGAAAGGCTAATAAATCTGTTTAATTTAACTCCTCTTAGAAGAGAAACAGTGATTCATGCGCTGTTTGGGGGGGAGGAAACGGAACCGAAAGAACATAGAGTGTTTTCTATTGAAGTGAGCGATTTAAATAAGACTTATTCTTGTGGTTTTGAAGTTCTTTCAGAAAAAAAGATATGTGGATTAATTCCTAAAATTATTGATAAGAAAGTTTTGACTGATTTAAGAGAAAGAAAAATAACTTTGTCAGATTCTTTTTGTGAGGAAGCGGAAATCGATCTTTTAATTGGGGCTGATGTAATGGGAAAATTATTAACAGAAAATATTGCAGAATTGGACTCCGGATTGACAGCCGTGGAAAGTAAGCTGGGTTGGACGGTAATAGGAAAACAGAATTTTTGTGGAAGGAATAATTTAATGACAACTGTGTCTATGCATGTCGGGAGAATTCCTTTGAATGAATTATGGGAACTTGAGGCTTTGGGGATATCTGATCCTACTGAAACAGATAAAGATAAAAATGATTTATCTGACTATAAGGAAAAAATGAAAATTCTTCCCAATGGAAGATTCGAAGTTGAGCTTCCGTGGAGAATTGAATCAAGGAATTTACATGATAACATGGAACTAACTTGGAAGAGACATGAAAGAATGATTAATAAATTGAAGGGTGGTAATTTTTTCGATGATTACAAGCAGGTATTCATAGAATGGGAAAAAATGGGTGTAATTGAAAGAGTACCTATAAACGAATTGAGTAATAACTGTCATTATTTACCGCATAGGCCAGTTATAAAATTAAATAGCGAAACAACGAAGGTTCGGCCGGTATTTGACGCTTCTGCCTCTCAGAGGGGGAAATTCTCATTAAATGAATGTTTGTATAAAGGAATTAATTTACTGGAAATGATACCCGATATTCTTGATCGTTTTAGAATTTTTCCTATCGGTATAAGTGCTGATATTGAAAAGGCATTTTTGATGTTGTCTGTTGCCCCTAAAGATAGAGATTTTTTAAGATTCTTTTTTCCGGACTCGGAAGGGCAAGAAATTTATAGACATTGTCGTGTGGTGTTTGGGGTTTGTTCAAGCCCTTATCTACTAAATGTATCTTTAATGCATCTTTTAGAGAATTGCCCTCCTGAATGTAATGAAATTGCTCAAAAATTGAAAATGTCATTCTATGTTGATAATTTAGTATCTGGAGTTTTTAATGTTAATGAATTAGAGCAATTTATTGAACAGGCAAAAAATATTATGTCTAATGGTTGTTTTAATTTGCGTGGGTTTGAGAGCAATGTTGCTGGTAACAATGTTGACAAACATTCCGGTACTACTTCCGTTTTAGGAATAGTGTGGGACTTGGATAATGATACTTTGAGTTGTTGTATAGATTTAGAACCGGTTACATGTGAATTGAAAATAACAAAAAGAGTAATTCTGTCTAGGGTACAGGGAATTTTTGATCCTATTGGATTGTTAGCTCCGACAACATTGCTCCCGAAACTGCTATTACAAAATTTGTGGAAGATGAAAGTGTCTTGGGACTCTGAATTACCTCCTAATATTATAAATGAATTTTTGAAAGGGTCTAGAGAAAATTCTGTATTGAAAGATGTTACTTTGCCTCGTTACATGTTTATAAATCCGTCTTCTGAACTGCATATTTTTGTAGATGCTTGTAAAGGGGCATACGCTGCATGTGTCTTTGTCAGATCAATAATTGATGATGAAGTAAAGGTCGTTCTCATTAGAGCGAAATCTAGGGTTACTCCTCTCAAAACTATTAGTATTCCACGTTTAGAGTTGATGGCATGTAACATTGGTACTAGACTTCTAAATTCTATTATTAAAGCTCTTGATTTTGTGGAACTTAAGGTCACATTTTGGTCTGATTCCACTACAGCTCTTTGGTGGATAAAGGAGTCAGGAAATTGGTCAGTTTTTGTGACCAACAGAGTTAAAGAAATACAAAATCTGACCAAAATTGAATCATGGAAACATATTCCTGGAAATAGGAATATTGCAGATCTATTATCACGTGGATGTTCCCCTCAAAAAATGCTTAATTCTAGATGGTGGGAGGGACCTCCTTGGCTAAAAGAAAATCCGGAGAATTGGCCGACTGGCGAAATTTGCGGTCAACCTACCGATGTAGACTTAGAGAGGAGAAAGACTAAAGTAGTGAATGTTGATCTGACGGGGAACACAATCCTGTGGCTTTTAGATAATGTTTCTAGTTATGACAGAATGATAAAAGTGTTTGCTTGGATTTTAAGATTTGTAAATAATAGCCGAAAATCTTGTGTTAAATGTACAGATGTTGAACTTACTTTATCTGAAATTGTAAATTCAGAAAAATGTCTGATTAGAGTAACTCAGCAGTGTTTTTTGCCTGAGCCAAGGTTTTTGAAATTTGTTACCTTCAAAGATGAGGATGATATTTTAAGAGTGCAAACTAAGATAACTAACCGAGCTGATGAGAAGCATTTTTTGTATCCTATACTATTACCAGATAAGTGTCAATTTACTAGATCATTGATCCGTTCTGTACATGTAAAAAATAATCATGCTGGAATTCAGATGGTGCAAACTCTAATCAGAGAAGATTTTTGGATAATTAAGGCTAGGAAAAATATTAAAAATGTTCTTTATAATTGTGTAATATGTAAGCGGTTTAAAGCTAGAGCCATGAAAAGTGAACCAACACCTTTACCACCAGACCGAGTATCAGATTGTGCCGCTTTTGAAATTGTGGGAGTTGACTTGGCAGGGCCTTTAATTCTAAAAACAGGGGAGAAGGTGTAGATTGCACTATTTACGTGTGCAGTCTTTCGTGCTATACATCTTGAATTGGTTAATTCTTTAACTACAGATGCCTTTTTGCTGGCTCTTCGGCGTTTTATTGCCAGGCGTGGAAGACCTTCCACAATTTACTGCGATAACGGAACAAATTTCCGGGGAACTTTTAATGACTTTTCAAGTCTAGATTGGGACAGGATTTCAAAGGAACATCAAACGCGAAAAATACGTTGGAAGTTTATCCCACCCACAGCAGCATGGTGGGGAGGCTGGTGGGAAAGGTTGGTTCGCATAATTAAAGAATTGTTAAGACGAACGCTAGGAAAGTCTGTATTAACTCATGAAGAATTGAGTACTGTAACCTGTGATTGTGAAAGTGTTATTAATAGCAGACCTCTAACCTATGTTTTTGAGAACCCCGAAGAATTAGTTCCTCTTACACCCGCTTTGTTCCTAAGAGAAAATCACTGTTCCGGAGTAATAGATATTGACGAAATAGATTCCCAAAAGTTATCAAAAAGAATAAGGTATCGAAGCAAACTTTTCAATGAGTTAAGAAAACGGTTCAGGAAGGAATACCTAGGTGAACTAGTTCAGAGGTCTAATGAAAGATCTTCGCGTGAGCTTAGGATTGGTGAAATAGTGTTAACCCTCTAAGGGTTCCATACGTATATTGACGTTGCCCCAAGATGTCTTAAAAGGGCGCTGCACGTATTTCGACGTAGGGTAATGAAGAACGTCCTTTCGTTTTGCACGGAAATTGACGTTGGGGTTATACTGTTCCAAGACGGTTTTGCCCGCAATTTAACGTTGTGCTCACCCCCTCAAGTGTTTCCCTCTTTATGACTTGGAGGGGAGTCAACACAATGAATTCTTTACGACCATTTAAGGATGTCGCAAGATCTGAGGGTCCGGAGATTCCTTTAGGCATAGGTCATTGTAATGAATCGGCGTTAGGAAAAAACGAGGGGTGAGAAAGGAAAGGGCTCGTTCAAGAAAAGAGGAACAGAAATAGTTCCCCAATAGTATGTCCCATAATGGCTCTATGCGGACTTAAGTTTAAACTGCGTTTGGTTTCCGTAGGATTTCTTTGATATAGCTTATTTGATCATCAAAGTTCCATTGAATTATTTTTTTTTTCTTAATGCAGTTTTAGCTTACTTGTGATTAAACATGGCATTGAAGCACTAAGAACTAGAAAAGGATATATTTGAAAAATTGCCTTCGATATATGGTTATTGTACGAAATATATTTCTCATTCTGAGTTAAACTATTTTTATAATGCAAATTCATACTTTTTACGCTAATCTCTACCTCTAATTATTTTTCATAAAGTAAGCAGATGCAACTGAGTTTTACGTTTTAAAGAAGTCTAAATTTCTATGAATATAATAAAATAAATTATTATATTGTTTCACTTATCAGATTTATATTGTGTAAAAACATGGAATTCTGCGTCATTCTTTTTAATGATGTGACCCCTTTTTAAATCTTTTTTAATGAACTGCATAGAATAATTTCATTCAAATTCATAAAAAAAATTTAAGAATTGTTTCTATTCAGAAAATTATTAATATTTAATCATAATATACCTTGATGTAGATGAAAGCAAATTGCAAAAAAAATTTAATTCAGCGTTTGATTAATTTTGTTACGAATATTAAGAAATGGATCATATTCTAAAGGTCTTAACCTCGAAATCCATCTCCAGATTATTTTTTTTTTCAATAGTTTATCAAAGAAGACTTTTAGAATGGTTTTTATATTTCTTAGATATTTTTAGAATATTTTTCTTAGATAAAATTGTAGATCTATAAAACATTTCTAAGAAATCAATATTTAGTTCAAGAATTTTGCGCTTATTTTACAGTTCTCTGAAGCATTTTTTTTTTCTTTTTGTAGATATGCTAATGAGCACTCTTCGATAGAGGTTAAAATATGTCTTGAAATTACAGCCTGTTATTTACTCGTATCAAATAAATGACTTTACATTACTGTATTGAGATTTTGTTGCTTATGAGGCCGTTACTTATTGAAGAAAACATCATAAACTGCACACATTGGTTCAGGATCAACCTTAAAAATTGTCAGAACCAAACAAGAAAACAATTATTATCATCATCATTATTATTGTTAAAAGCAATTATTTCTAAGTACAGTTTGATTAGATTTCGCAATCAAGTATGAATTTTGTGCCTCTTCCTGTCCTTTTAGATTATCGCAAAAATTCGACATAATTACTATAAGAATGTCAAACCAACGTACATTTCATTTATCTATTTTGTGTGTGTGCGATTTTAAATGACTATTCAAATAATCAAGAATAGACACTCATAAATAATTAATTCTTTGTCTGATTATATATATTTTATAATTAATAGAAAACTACATTTGGATAAAATTGCATGATACTTTTAATTTATCTCGATGCTTCCGTTTTGGTGTATCATTCACAATTTTTATATACAGATTTACGCATGTAGATTTCCCATCAGGAAGTTTAATCTAATACCTGATTACATCTAAATTAATTACAGTTAATGAAGGAAAATTACGATAAAGAAAGAAATTAAAAGTTTGTCAAATTTTTTGACTGGAATAATTCCTCGTGAAAGCTCTACCTTTTTAACCCTAGCTATTGAATTGAGAGATTAAAAAAATGTTAATAAAGGGCTTTAAAGGGTTGAAAAAAGGGATTAAGCCTTATCTAGTATGCTATATTGAACTGAAATTTGAAAAGCACTTTTTTATTTTTAAGTCAGTTATCAATTATATAAATATTAAGTCTATTATATAAATAATATTGTCAACTGTGTATTAATTTTTGTTTTATGCGAGAGCTAATGACTATACATATATCCTCGATGATCGCCTGTGCCGTATCACCGTCTAATTAAAAAATATGAAATATATACATATATTTCTTCTCACTATATTCATTTGATTCGTTATATGGTTGAATTACTTCCAAAACCTTTAGATATTCTACCTATTCCAATCATTTGACCATTTATATCAATTTTTTATTTCATACTAGCCGCCTTTGGCGACCAGCTGGTCCACCATGAGTAATGCTTTCTAAACTTCTTAATTAAATAGTTATGTGCCTTCCTATCTTTATAACTTCTCAGCCAAATATGTTTAAACTTTGAAAGGCACATAACTCATATTATTATAGAAGCCTCACGATTATTTGTTCATTGCTTTATATATCTCTAATTCGTAATAAGCTGTCATGGAATTGTGTAAATATCACATTTTATATTTGTTCCATAATATTGCGCTTCTTTTTTAAACACTTGCTGTAGATCCCACTATCCTCGGTTTAATTTGCAATAAGAGTTAATTTAATTATTCAGTTTGAGTTTTTGTCAAAGTGACGGCAATCACTGGTACATTCTTAACGTGCTCTTGAAGGTTAAATTCCACTTTCATTGTGTGGGAAATGAATTGTAAGAAAATATGATTACAATATTTCTTAAAAATAATCACTAAAAATAGAATTTGAATTTATAAATTAAGACAATGGTAACCATGTAAAAAGTCATTTTTAAGACGATTTAAAAAACAATTTTACACTGTAATATTCGCGGAAATTATCGCAGAAAAATTAAAAATATTAGCTTAATTTTAATTAATTAAAGTTCCCCTAAAAAAATTCCGCCTTCCGAATATTTTCATCCTCCAAAGTAAATATGAATATATCAAGTGCGGTTTCTCTAGGTCACATGGTCTGGTGTGTAGAACAGTAACACACACACACATTCATTCACATACGCAAACACATATTCATTTGATTATCAGCCTTGGAGTGATTCTGAACATTGATTGGCATGAAATTGGTGGATGAAAAGATTTAAAAAAGTTTTAATAATAATACTTTATATATAAATCAGCCTTTTTATATAAATCAGCCAACTTCAATGATTGATTTAGAAGATTGATTGATGATTGATTGAAAATATTAGTGAAAATATTATGTTAAATATGAGAGTCTCGGAACAAAGTATGAAAATATATAACAGTTACTCATCAATGCAATTTTTGACTCAAGTTACATAAAGTGTAATTATTATTATAATTATTTAGAACAAATTATCAGTACTATGTGTGCATTTTACAAATGATTTAGAAATTAGCCATTTGTTTCGAATTCGAATGCGTGGCGTATCCAGTATCAATTCAATCATGTTTACCTCAAACAAAAAGTGGATTCATTGAATTAATGATATAAATATTGCAAACGATCATAGAAACCTTTGCATCGCATTAATTTTTTTAGGAAACATATTTAATATTTATTTAATTTAATCCAATCACGTGGTGAGAGTTACATTTTTTTCGATTTAATTTGCAGTTATAGTTAATTTATTTTTTTAAATTTGAACTGTCATTACGATGGCAACAGTTTAGTAAAAGCTACTTTTTCCCTTTGCTCGTTTATCGTTTGCTATAAAATGTCATTGTTTCGTCCAAATTATATTGTTGAAAAATGTGGTTAAAACATTTCTTTAAAAATTCGTAAAAAATAGAAGCTTAAATTATATATACTGGTATCATTAGAAAACTAATTTTTTAATCTTTAAATTAATGTTAAAATCATCTTTGTGCAATAATATTATCGGAAGGTATAGCGGAATAACCTCTAAATTTCGCTAATTTTTAATTAATTCAAATTCTAAGTAAAAATTCGAAATAAGGGGCTCCGAGATGCACATTTCGGACTTCCAAGGTATGCATGTACCAAGTTTGGTAGCTGTAGGTCTAACGGTTTGGCCTGTAGAGCGACAATACACACACACACACATTAAGCTTTATTATAAATATAGATTAAAACTTCAGCCCATTAAGTATGTCATCAATGATCGTCTGCTCTATATAATTTTCCAATTTTGAAAGAAAAAAAAAGGATTTTTTTTACTTCATTTTCATTTTGAGAAATTCTTTCCTTCTCCTATTTTGCCCTATGATGAAGAAAAAACATTTTTGTGTATTTCAAAACCGATTTAAGGCTAATGCCAATGATTCTAGATACAACAGAGCATACTTCTATCATAAGCGTAATAAGCATAAAATAATCGTAAGCATAAAGTAATTGCTTACACTGTAATTATTTCTAAATTAGAATGCTGGTTTTCTGGAGTTTTCAAAATACTCTGGCAATTATTTGTAAAATTTATACATCCCAATAACACTGAAATACGAATATCACTATCTCTTCATTAAATCCATTTACTTATATAATTTGATTCTTTTACTATGCCTACGGAGATAATCAATAAAAATAAAGACATTTCTTTCAAGCAATTAAAGCTTTCAAACTTTATTTCAAATGTAACTCTAAGACATAAAATTTCTTAATTCATTTCTGTATTTGTAAAGGGTCCCAGATGCTTATTTCTTTATTAAAAGCATCGTCATTTATTATTTTACCAAAGCAAGATGTTTATTCCTTTTTTTTTTTTTTTTTTTTTCTACAATAACCCATCGGCATGAATTATTGTAAAAAAAAAAGTTTTTGGTGATTATCTCTACTCCTAGCGATCATTAGTTAGAGAAAGAAAATGAAATGTTGCAAAGTTACATTAATGCAATATATGTTTTACAAGTTTAATTTCAGTTATTTAAATCATCAATTACTTTTCCACAGTCAATTTTATAAAAAGATGTAAGCATAACTGAAACTTTTGTCAATTACACTATTTGATAAAACTGGAAGAAATAGTAACAAATAAATAGTGGTTCTTTTTTTTAGAATAGACGAAAATTAATTTTTGCACATTCTATTATTTTAAAGGACATTATAAATATATCGCAATTTATGAGGAATAAAATACTCCTGTATAATATTTTAAAATAATCGTATGTTTGTTCCAGCTGCCTTTGAAGATAACAGTTTCATTAAATGTGCACACAAAATAGTGAAAATAGATATGGAAAAAATCACAAAAATGTCGATAATTTTAATAAGTTTCTAAAACATTTTAAAATGACTAAACCAGTTTATATCTTCAAAAATAAATTTTAAATAAGGACATTTAAACTGCGCTTGCTCTGGTATATTTCACGAAGTTTTAACGTGAAATTATTTTGAAACTATCAAAAACAAAAAAGGCATTATTCTTCAATAAAAAATAATTATTAAAAACAATATTCAATTTTTAAAAATTGCTATGAGATATTTTAGAGCCTTTATCACGATATTAATACATGATACATACTCCCAGATATTAGTACATGAGTAAAAAATTATATGACTCTAAAATTCTAATTTTTTAAGCAATCCAATCAATTTGCTGATTTGCATGTTTTTTTTATAAAAGAAGATGACTATTTTTTTCTAAAAAATGACATATTGGTCATATATATATATTGTTATCTACACGTCAGACTGTCTGATAAGTTCTAATTCTAGACAAATGCTACTCTCTGTACAAAAATATAACTATGATTTATTTGAAAAAATATTATAGGAATATGAATGCAATTTTAATCCTTCATTATTTTTGAATATATATATATATATATAATGTATGTATAGCGACTCACTTTGAATATATTTTATAGTGAGACCGATGAAAATTTCTGTGCTGAAATACCTAGCATATTAAGCGAAACCCTCTATGTTTATTTATACTCTGCTGCAACGATTTAGAAAACGATATTATCAGCTAACGATGTTAAAAGGCAAAAGAACGGTCTTCCCAAACACTATTCCTAGGAACCAGCTGACTTTTAGTCATTCGAAATAAACGGAAAGCAATAAGATCTGACATGAATGAGCGGTCATTTGCTCATACCCGAAGGCGTGTTGACCACCCAGGAAGAAGAGGAGGGGTCGAAAAAATTATCTAGCGCTTGCCGTACAGCTCTTTAGAAAAACCGATGCGATTTTACGACAGAATATTACTCCTACTTCCCTCACTTTTCGAAGGTTTCACTCTTAAAATGAAAACGCTCAGAGGGTTAATTGGAGATGATAATAAAAAGCGCTTGTTTTGGCCGATAGCAAGAATAATTGAGCTGATCCCGGGACGGGATGGGAAATTTCGGACTGTAAAACTCAAAACTCAGAATGGAACAGTGATGCGTCCAGTACAACGAATTTATCCCTTAGAAATTCAATCAAGTGAAACTTGCGTCATTGAGAGCAGTGCGGGTGAGGGGGAATCTGGTTCTGAGGGAGTCCCTGTTGTTCAGATTTCAGATGATGTTATATTAAAAAGATTTACTTCTTCTGGTAGGTGCGTGAAAGCACCAAAACGATTGGATTTATTTAATGTGAACTGTTACTGTTTTGAGACCTTATCAAGTCTCAAAGGGGGGGAGGATGTTGCGAACGGAGAGAGGAAAAACCGTCCGAGAGGCGGCGCTGTTTTGAAATGGCGTAACTATGTATAAAGTTTCTGTTCTTGTTTCAATCAGTTAGATTCTGTTTTTTAGTCAGTGTAACATGTAGTTGAATATTTCACGGTTTCTGAAGTTGATTAAAAGTGTGTGTTATGAAACAAATTGGACTTATTTTTTTCGAACCCAATACACCCAGCATCGGTTAGATGCACCCTGCATATCACGAATGAATTTATTCTGGTTATGATTTAACATAATATACGGACAAGATATCGCCAGATTTAATTACTGCTAATTTCCGGACAACTCTCTTTGTAAACAATGTGTGAGGCGGAATGCGCAATAAAATTTTTTGAGAAAAAAAAAAAGATCAGGTTTTTTTTTAATGTATCTGTTATGGATATATCACTATTGCGCCGCACGAATAGGTAGATAATTTTTAGTTTATAAGTGTTTTTCCCTTCTATTTCTGAAACTAACTATTGCTATTGGCGATAGCTAGGTCCGAACTTTCGATCTTATGGTTCGTAGACAGATAACACGACCACAAGACTAAGAGTGATCACTCAATCTTGAGGATGTTTTCTGGCTTACAAAGCTTCCACTAAGGGTGGACTAATTTAGGAGGAACCTCGTTATTTTGAACCATGGTCAGATGATGAGAACGACACCTGAGCTGACACCTCTCCTTCTCCAAGCTTCATGTAACACCAGTGATAGGACGTTTGATCCTGTGGTGACATCTTAATAAGCCAGTAACTACCACTAAACATTGGTGGCAATTTTTGTATAGTGGATAAGTTACTGGATTTCAAACCCGAACATCGTAGGCTCGATCCTTGGCGGAATTCAACCTACGTATTGGCACAATTCCGCCAACACCTACGCCAAATTGATGACCTCGGACGTGATGAATTTTCAACAGCTCTCTTGGCGCCATCTCTCCATCAGCAACGCAAAGTCGTCAGACTCACTTGACGCAGCAGCAACGCTCATACACAAGCCATAACGCTTGGCGCAAAAAAATCGTTCGTCTCTCTAGCGAACTCACTGGTCGGGGAGTATTGTGGTGACATCTTAATAAGCCAGTAACGGTTAATCCTATTTTAGCCCACCTCTGGCAACTTTTTCAAAATCTCGCCAAATCGAAAGTATTTGAATTAAAAGGTTAAGAAAAAAGAAATATTACCTTTCGCCAAAAAATTCTTATTATTCGCCAAAGGTGGGTAAAAATAAGATCCACCCGCCAGTTACTACCACTAAACATTGGTGGTCATTTTTGTATAGTGGATAAGTTACTGGATTTCAACCCGAGCATCGCAGGTTCGATCCTTGGCGGAATTCAACCTACGTATTGGCACAATTCCGCCAACACCTACGCCAAAGTCCCAACGAATTTGTTGTGCATCAGACCCGCATAGACGATGGTTCGGCGGAATCGTATCTCGAACCAGAAACGTTGCCACCAGGCCACCGTAGCCTATGCGATGTTATTATAATCTCTTTTCAAGAAATTTTGAGTGAAATTGTATGAATGAATAAGGAAAATAAACCGATAGCTGAAATATATATGTAGAGGAAAAAAAGGTTATGTACGAAATTATATTAATAATTAATGAAATAATTGATTAAAAGGTATCAAAAAAGAAAATGAGGGATCAAAAATAATATAACTTATTCTTTATTCTCATTATTTAATTGTTAATTCCTTTTCTTGAACTATAATTTTTTTTTCAAGGAATCATAAAACAATATATCTAATTCTATGCTACTTGAATCAGATACTGTAATCTTCCTAATTAACATAATCTTGTGTAACTCATGTCACTAAATAGTTCAACTAACATAGCTATTAGTGATATAAAAAATATTCATTGGCATAGACATTATTTCAATTCTAAAGAAATATTCCATTAAGAATTTCTGAATTTAGAGTTCGTGTTTGCAATTTATAAAGAAAAATAATAAGCAGAGCTTAAAATGCAATGAACGATTAATGAATTTAAGATTTTTTTTCTCCTGCTAAACATCTGTTTTTAAAATAATTTCATTCTAAGATAAATAATACATATAAAAATAATTAATGACTAAGGAATAATAAAATAAATTCTATTTCTTATTTTAATAATAAGTGCTTTTTAATTGAATAAAAATTTCCAATAGAGCCCCACATCTCCTAAGGCTGGCCCTGAAAATTAAGATATTAGGGATGGCAGATTCAATAAATTCCTGACTAATGGAGTTTTGAAATATTGTCTGACTCTGAAGCTTTACATCCATTTTTTTCTTTTTTAAAAAATAAATATCCGATGGTATGCCCAACATAGATATTAAATACTCTCAAAAGTATCCTCATTTATCAAATAATTAAATGAACTTTTAAGAATAGCTTCATGGGAAAAAAGTAAAATCAATGTATTAGTTTATTTGAAATTAAATTTTTGTATCTTCTTATTATTACAAAGATAGTTTGTATCTTTGTACTTAAAATACAAAGATTGTATCTTCTTATGATACTTTTATATATTCTTATAATACTCCAAACTAAAAGTTCACAGCATCAGAATTTTTTATATTTGATCAATGTTTAAGACAATTGAACCATTATTTTATAGCTTTTGATTTCTAAGAAATTTTTATGAACTGATATTATATTTTTTTAATTATTAACCAATTTCATTAAAACAAGGAAAGTTGCTTTACTATGTAGAAGAGAATCCCACTACTAAATTTGATAAAGATATTTCTTTGAAGGTAAAATATTTTAGCATTCAATTAGTTTCTTTAATACATGCATCTTTGAAACTGTAGTTAAAATTTCATTAAAGAAAAATTTTCCTTGTCAAAAATCCCAATATAATTGAATAAATATATTATCCTAATAAATTAATCAAACATTAAATTATTAGGATGATCATTTGTAAAATTCTGAACATAAAATCTAAAAAAAATAAGTGAAATGCTAAATAATATATTTTTTTCAGATAGATAACTTACACAAAGGCAATGTTGCCACTTTTATACAACAATACTTTTTCATCTTCATAATTCTATATATTAAGGGAATAGGAGGGGAGGGGGTAAATGGGATAAGAATTTCTTATATTCCCAAATTTATCAAACTTATCTTCACCTTCTGGTTTGCTGAAGAGAATTTTTTGAATTGCCATTTCTAAAAATGTGAAAAAATTTCAGAAAAATGATTATTAAACAGAAAAATGGTTCATTTATTCACATAAAAAAAGATAATTGTTCAAACTGGAAATTTATAAGATCAAAATAATTGGGTACTCAACAATAATTGGTTAGTGACAATTTCAAAATTACAGAGTAAAAGACTTTCTTAAAAAAAAGAAAGCATCCAACAAAACAAATTATATGATTATATCTTTGCGAAAAACTTTTGAATACAATCTCTCAGGAAAATCTGTCAGTGTAGTATGTTATTATTCTGTAAAGAATATACTACCACTAGAGAATGTTAAAACATTAATTTTTTAAACATCTTTAATTTCCCAAACACATATTCTACTAGTCAGATAGAAAAATGTGAAATAAACCCACAATTAGTAAAGAAAAATAAAATAATATGAAGTACAGAAATAGTACACCATTTTTTACAGAAATATTTCAATTAGACCCTTATTGTAACTAGCAGTTTGGAAATATGAAATTTTTCCATCATAATTATCTGATAAATATAAATATATCTGATAAATATTTATTTGAACAATTAAGTTTCGACAGTATATTAATGTATATTTTAAGAAAATTTAACTGTGGCTACTTTTGTAAAATTAACCCTAAATGAAAGTGATGACATTAAGGCCTTATCACACGGTGAAATACATCGTCACTTTCTCTGACGAAAGTGACGTCACTTGAGCATTTGCTGTCTGGTAAACCTAGAAAAGCAGGTGAATAAGTTGGCGTATTTATCGCTCTTTATTCATTACTTCCATTAAGTGAATGTTTGCAGTTTTTCATTTCATAATTCGTGGATGCTCCGTGCAAAATGGATATCAATGAGCCTGCATTATTATGCATCATCCTGGGAACAGTGCTAAGAGAAAAAGTGAAATCCCAAAGAAAATTGTGGTCGTGGAAATGGCTGCTTAGATGCAGACAGGAAGGCTGCTAGGAAAATTTAATGAGAGAATTAGCTTTGAAGGTAAGCAAAAAATTAGCTAGCATTTTTTATGTAAAATGTTTAGTAACAAAATGATGCAGCTATAAAGAATTTCTATTATTATCTTTTTTAGGAAAAGCACTATCCTTGCTAATTTGACTAATTTTTAAATTTATTTATATGCAATACTTAAGATATGCATTCTAGATTTATCTATTGATTATTTACTTTTAAGGAATTTAAATAATTAATTATTAATACACTTTGTATCAATGAGCAGAGTTGACATTTTTGAAATGTTCCAAACATTCAGTCATTAAGAATAATGTTACATTTAATAAATCTGTGTATGGATAATTATCTTAAAGTTGTTCATTTTAAAAAATATGAGTTGTATTTTTCAATTTAGGATGGTGAAAGTTATAGAAGATGGTTGAGAATGGACACAGCATCATTTGAGTATCTTCTGTCAATGGTATCTCCCTATATTTGTAGATGTATTTTATCTATATTTTTTGTAATGTGTAAATAAAAATTATAAAGATGTGATTTTGCTTCCTTGTTTTTTAATGATTTCTACAAATTAAAATGAAATAATTGATATATAAATTGTATAGATTTTGAAAATGGTATCTATCTCTTTTATATAATTTGAAATAGTTATAATTTATTCTATATATACAAATTGAAAAAACTTCAGTCACAATATTAATAATAATTACATAAGAAAAGTATAATAATTTTATTAGTAAGCTTTAAATTGTTGACTTATTTCAGAGTAATAATTATTTAAAAGAAACTATATTCGTAAAATTCAACATTTAACTAATATATACAAGAAAACATCTAATTTTTCATAAAACACTGCCATAGCCATTTGTCTAAATGATATAGAAAAGAATAAAACAGTATTAAACTAATTTTAAAACAATCATTACATTGAAAACACTAACTAAATTTTATATAAAAAGTAAAATTCAATTACTGTGAAAATGTGGAGAATGCTCTTTTGGAACTTGCAGCTAAATTATTAAGTTCGTGCAATGAAATTCAGTTGCATTTAGAAATTGCTACTTCTATTGACATTTATTTTCAGCTGAAAAATTATTGAATTAATTGTAAGTTCTGCTTCAAATTTAATCTTTAGAGTTCTTAATATAATGAATATGAAATGGATTGTAAAATGAGACAAGTTGTACATTTATCAAATTTAAAAATGAGTTTCCTTTGAGTGTCTTTTTCATTTCTAATAATGTCATTTATTGTCCCATTCAACTGGTTGTAATGGTAATTAAAAATTCCATTACTTTTCTTTTGCTGTGTTAAATATTTTTGTTGTTAATCTTTAACAAGCAAAAACATTTTATATTGTATTTGTGTTAGGATTATTTAATTGAATTTATAAAATACTATCTTATTGACATTAAATTTAAAACAAAAGCATATTGAAAAAATTTTGTGTGTGAGTTTCCTTAATTAAGCTTAACAGGGTGCATAGCATCATGCAAATTGCTTAAATTTGAACATTTTTAAGTGCCTTAAAAGTGTTTATTATTTATAAAAGTATAATATAAAATATATATCTATTAAGGATGCAAAATCCCAAATTAAATGGTTATTTGCTAATTTAAAAGAAAAAATATTGAAAAAGAAGCCTAAATTTTATTGTTATTCATATGAAAAGTGATTTAATTTTTTATACTATATGATCATCAGTTTAAGGTTAGAAAACAGAATTAATCTTTATTAACATTAACTAAATTTTGAAATTATATAGAAGCAGTTAATGAGCTATTAAGAAATTACAATTATCCAAAGATTCGATATGATCAAATAAATTCATAAAAAGAAAATTCACAGCAATGATTTTTTATTCATGAATAAATATCAGGTTGGAGTTCTCCAAATTCCATAACAAGTTCGAATATTCTTCGTATGAACTATTCCCCATACGCTGGTGCCAGTTTTTTTAAAGCGCAGACAACATGTTGTCTCACAACATGGGAAACAGATTCTGAAGCTTCACTTTTTTTTTTTTTTTCAATTCCGCCAACACCATTTTCAATACCTCTTCCCCCACATTAGTCTGGCGGCGTCTTTTGGGAGGAGGACCTTGATTAGAAGTTCCTGGCATTGCAGACCTATTCACTTGTGTGCTTAAGGAAGCCTCTAGAATGCATTCCACATCCACACTCTCCGGCCGGAAGCTTTCATCAATCTGGAAGCTTTCCTCTTCCACAGAAATCTATAAAGAATAATATTTTCAATATGCATTGAAGTATTAATCAAAGAATACATTTAAATAGCCATAAAAATGCCTGTACTAAGAATAAAAGTACTACCCAAATCCTTCAAGAGATTAGATGCCAGACCCTTTTCTAATAATAATTGATTGAATGAATGGTATATAGTGAATTAATAATATTATCACCAATGATGTATTTAATAAAATTTAATTACATTGGGTGTTATTTAGTTATACATTTTATTTCAATTCACCTCTTGACCAGCTTTTTTATCATTCAGTTTTAAAACTTAAAAGTAAATGACTAAGCCTAATTCTAACTAAATATACATATAAGTTATTCATAGCTAATAACACTAATATAAATATATCTAATAACATATAAGTTATAACCAACTAAAAAAAGCATGATATAAGAATTAAAAACATTTTTGTAAAATATACCATTGGTTCAAAACATCCAATTTCATTTGTGAAGGACTCATCCAAATTGGATTCGGATGAGCCAGCTTCGATGGTGTCTCACAGGAACAAGAGTCTTTGATAATGCACCCATTTTGGTGCAATATCTAGGGCCATTGAGCCTGAAGGCAACTTTGTCTTTTTTTTTTTTTTTTTTTTTTTTCCCCCTCTGAAATATGTTTGCAACATGCAGAATTTCTTGCGAAGTATTTCTGGAATAAAAAAGAATTTAGTATTAAATACATATACTTCATTATATAAATATGTGAGTGCATGCATTATAATAATGTCACTTAATGTAGAAAACATCAATAATGCCAAAGGGAAAAAAAAATCACAATACAAAATTTGATTTGTAAATGAATGTAGAATAAATTGTTAAAAATTTTGATTTTAGTTTCATGAATATATTGGCTGTACTGGTAAGAAAATACTGCTGCATGTTAATACACAATTAAATAAGTGAAAAACAATCACAAATAGAAATTAATAATGAATAAGAAAGTCATAAGTTAAGAGCTAATTCGCCACATTAGCCATCTTGTCTAATATAATGAATAACACAATTATATAACCTATACATGGATCAATATAGTTAATAAATTGCATCCCAACATTTAAAACAATTAATGAACTTCTTTATGTGTTTCAGATTTCAGCTGGGATTAAAAGAAATGGAAGATAAAATAATTCAGCAAAAGAGATTAATATTTATAATATGTTTTATATATACAAACACAAAAAATTATTAAGAATTTTTTGTACATACTTTAAAAAGAATTTTAAAAATTTATTAAATGCCGTCTTTCTACATATCATAAAATGAATTCACATAAAACATTTTTTGATCGCATCATACCCAGAAACAGAATATTTCACCTACCTGATGTTAAGAGGTCCTCATCCTCGGGCCATCTTCGAATCATCTCGATTCGTATTAAATCGTACAAAGTCCTTTTAAGTTTTTTTTATATACTATGGATCTAATGGATCCCATAGAGCCGGCTTCTCATGAACAAGATCAATGAGAGCCGACTCTTTTTCAGCTGACCAAACACATCTTTTTGCCATTTTTAAATTTTAAGAGCACTAAAAACATGATGTTGATTAATTGAAATCGAGGTAAAAAGTGGCAGAAATAAACTACTTTTTACTCCAAAGACGGAGGAATTTTATAAAAAAAAAACATTGCTAAGGATGAAATTTGCTAATTACTGTTTACAAAGAAGTTGGCATCAATCGCGGCGTTCTTGGTGCACTACGTCACTATTGAAGTTCCATATGATTGGTTGAATTTCGTTAGCAGCTAAAATTTCGACAGGGATTTCGGACATGTTCGAAAAAGTTGTCGATCTTCAAAAACTTGCTTGACCAGTTCTTGAGGGTATAAAAGGGAGCTTGCTCACGGAAAGTGTGACAGTATTTTGCCGTGTGATAAGGCCTTTAGAGGCAGTGCCAATTGACACTTTGTGGCACTATGCCTCATTTCAGATTCAGTCATGGCATATGTTGCATGCTTTAATCCATGCTCTTACATACATATATCTTAAAATTATTCTAAAATTCTGTATATAAATTGTAAAATAAATGACTGTTACACTAATTTAACTTTTTATTGTAACCCATAGATCCAGAAACAAAATTTAAGTGTATCACTCTTGCATTTCAATCAGTAACTTAGTGATAATTTTTTTTAATTTTTACAACCAGGACAAGCATTAAAAAAATAACTAAATAAAAATCCCAAATTAATAACTATTGTATAATAAAATCAAAAAAGTTCTCGACTACTTTTTACAATGCAATTGACAAACAACTTTACATTAAAATAAGTTTTCACTAAAAATAAGAGGCATTTTTAAGCATAAATTTCATAATGAATATTCTTAGCTTTAAAACTGAGTGATTTTCATTCTAAGAAAATTGCATTTTTAGACAAGAAATCTTAATAAGTAAATTGTAACAATTTTTCAAATTCACTGAGAGAAGTTCATATTCAGCGACAATGTAATTGTAGAGATAAAATTTAACAGGTAGTGCTTGTCTTAAACCAGATAAATATGTCAAGCTATATTTTTTTGGGAAAAATATACATATATAATAATATTTTTATATATGTATATTTTATTTTATATATGTATATAATAATAATAGGCTGACAAATTTTATAGTTTGGAAATAAGTATATATATATTTGTAAATGGAACTCCTATCATCAACTAGTTCAATTAATTAGACATGTAACTCTATTTTGGCAACAACATACAAATTTAGTGGTCTGTCTTTAGGTTTGGTATATATTGCACAGGATTTGGATAGTAAAAAAAATGTCAGTTGCTTGCTTGCATTCTAGCTTAGTTTTCTTCTATGGATGGTCACTAACATGTTAATGCCAATAACAGAGAAAGCAACTACTAAATAGTGCAATAACTGCTGTGATAAAAAAAAAATCTATAATCTAATAAAATAAATGGTACTTTTCCATCATTTGGATGCAAGAAGTGGGGGTACTTATTTTGATCTGGATGGTCGCCAAGGGTTGTCGCCAAGTGTAACTACATGAAATTTGACATAATTATTTTTTTTAGGCTTTTCACTTTCCCTGATTAACAATTATTTCCATTGTGGCCTATAATGGAAAAGCAGGAACTACTTTGATATACACCCCCAAATCGGAAACTTGGCAACTTTTTTTCTCGCCAAGCAAAGTATTTGTTTTTGGCGCCTCTTTTTTCTCGCCAAGATGGATTATCGTTAAATCCAACTAATGAATACATAAAAAATACTGAATCGTTTAATACAAAAACAAGAATACCAAAAAAAATACTGAATCGTTTAATACAAAAACAAGAATACCAAAAAAATACAATGAATACATAAAAAATACAAATAAATGTCACTGAATAACAGATTGACACTGAAACAATGACAGTAAAAACCGGAAAGCTGAAAAAACCTAAATTGGCACCACCAAAATAAGAAACAGCAACCCTAAATAGTCCGTAGGGAGTGCCAGATTTGGCGCGTAATTTTTGGGGGTGTATATCAAAGTTGTACCGAAAAGCACTGAATAAATTTGTTAGTTATATAACTAATTCAGATAGAATTATTATAAAATAATTCAGACTTAAATAAATGCTTATTATAATATGTATCAATTAACTGTTCATATTTATATTATCTTATTATTTAGAAGCATCTATCAAATGAAATAATTTACTTTTTTTCCCATAACAAACACAATTAGGGAACAAAGGGGCCTAAAATACTTAAATTAGATCTACAAAATACTTAAATTTGCCACTTTGATTGTAATTTTATTTTAAAAACCTACAAGAATTAGAATCTAATATGAGTTCAAATAATGATATATAATAGATATGATAATAATTGAATATTTAGATGACCCTAGATACAAGAAAGAAAGAAAAAAAATCAGGAGCATTCCCAAATTTATTAAATGAAATTCATTTGGGGAATCATCCTGAAATTCATTATAACATGTTCAAATATTCATATTTTTTAACTTTTATTTAAATAATATTAAATTATATTTAAAAACTAATTAGTAATCTGTGTGTACATATACATTTAAATACAGTATATCATTTGAATTGTATCTGAATAAATCTGTATAATTTCAAATTTAAATAATAATAAGCAATTACATAAATTCTCATTTATTTTAAGAGAGAAAAAACAGAAACTAAATATAAAATTTTACAACTTATTGTACTTTTCTTATTGGACTTGAATGGAGATAATTTATAATTACAATATCTGATACTGAAGTATACAGTTCATTTGATAGCTGAAATTATTGCATGGACAATAATTCCATTCAATTTTCTAATTTCTGAATACTCAGAACATATATTTAATTTTTCTGCTACATTTCAGGCAATAAATTGTAATTCAAATCATGAAAAAAAAAAATCTTTATTAGATATTTCACAATCTTTTGATTTCCTTTTTTGATGGAAATGTATGTTATATTGACAATTTAAATTATATCATTCCTCTGTTATTCTTTTTTGTTCAATGGGCATAAATGATTGCTTAAATCAACTTTTCGGTAGAATTCTTTCTTGCAGTCTTGACATGAAAATTTATGAGTAAGGCAATGGGCTTTCCACATAGATTGTTTTATAAATGACTTGTTACAAAAATGGCATGTATAGGTCTTCTTCTGGAGGTGAACTGCCCTAACATGCTTATCTAAATCCTTTTTCTGATTGAAACACTTCTTGCATTCATTACAAGAATATGGTTTATCTCCTGAATGAACGAGATAGTGCCGTTTTAAGGTAAATTTTCGACAAAATGATTTATTGCAAATATCACATACATAAGGATTTTCCCCAGTATGTTTTCGATAATGCTCTTTCAAAGCAGAGATTAGAGGAAACGACTGATCACACATACTGCATGTATAAGGATTTTCTTTTGTATGAATACGCTCATGAGTCTTTAATGCCTTTTTAAGTTTAAATGATCGTTTGCAAAACTTACACTCAAAAGGCTTTTCATCAGTATGAAAATAGTAATGTCGTTTTAAATACGTCTTGCAGGTAAATGTTTTACCACAAATTTCACACACAAAAGGTTTCTCTTTCGTATGAGTACGGTAATGAATGTCTAAATCCCCCTGAGTATTTAATGTCTTACTACACACATCGCATGAGAAGGGTTTTTCTTTGATGTGGACAAGTGAATGTTTCTTCAGATTTGAAAATTGAGAAAATGATTTATCACAAACGTCACAACCATAAGGCTTTTCCCGTGTGTGCAAACGATAATGAACTTTTAACTCTTGTGGTCTCTTAAACAATGCATTACACATTTCACAGCTGAACTTCCTTTCTTGAGAATGCGATGCCCGGTGCTTACATAAAATTTCTCTGGAAAAAAATGATTTGGAGCATAAGTCACATGGAAAATTTCGCGTTTTCTCCTGGGTTATATCATTTCCTAGTTCGCTCATTATTACAGAGGCGCTAATACTTTTTTTATCGTCCGATATGGTTTAATAAAAGTAAGATATCCGAGATTGGCGCGTTGAAAATGAATTGAAATTGAATGAGATGAAAATGAATTGAAGTTGTAGTGGCCAGTGCCACTGCCAATGATCTTTTAAACAGACGGCATTAATCTTTGCACATTTAATTGCAAAAAATAAGTTATATGCATAATAATTCTAATAATAAATAGTACCTAATAAATGCGTTAAAGAATGTAGAAATTATTGGCAGAATTTTTTTCCAAACAAAATTGAATAATCAACACTCTAGACACTCATAATCAACACTCTAGACACTCATAATCAACACTCATTTACTTCATGTTGGTTATGCAATATTCTTTTAATTTTTTTTTCTCACAGTTAAAGATGATTTTTTTTATTTTGGAAATAATATTTCTCGAAGCTTTCAATAATCTCGAAGCTATCTCTATTTTTCAAATCTAAATGAGAGAGATTTTTTTTATATTTATTCAACGTTAACTGTAGCCGAATTTTAACTAGACCTGGAATTGTGTGAAATTGACACTTTCTAGAGATCGGCCGTTTGTATGTCAACCTAAATGAGTACAATCACAGCGCATCTTACAAATCAGGCTTGTAGCATCAGGCTGATGTTAAGTTTGCTGTGATTGGACTTCTAAAGGTTGACATGGGCCTGACGATTTGTCCACATATTGCTAAGGTTTACACTTCGAGATCCTTTTGCCAAGCATTGCTGTGGGTATAATTTATTTAATTTTCTACATTTACATTAATTTTCTTTATCTACTTAAAAGGAATTAAAATAATTAACAAAAAGAAAGTGCAAAGTACTGATTTATTCTGATTTAATATCACAAGTTCTATTCTACACAAATCATAAGTACTGTTATTTTACTTTCAAACATCACTACATGCAGTAATTTTCTTTTATGCATAGTATGCGATTTGTTTTTTTAATAATTGTTCAAGTGATTATTTAGCAAGACAGTTTATAAAGGTTGTGGTGAAGCTTGGGTGTTATATTTAATACAAACAACATATTTCAATAACATTCATGTTCATAATATAAGACAACCATATAAAAATGAAAAGAAGAAATCTAATATTAAATCATCAGTTCTAATATAATATTTTTAAAAATTTTCAAAACACAGAGAAAAAAGCTGAACACTCAATATCTGAATACACTGACAACCGAATTTTATGAATAAAGATCCTTTATTTTAAAAAAATCTATTTTAATAATAATTATATCTGCACACCAACAGTATTATAAAGAAAACTTTAAAAGTAATAAATCCAATAAAAATGCAGAATATTTCTATAAATTTTAGTTAATTCTTTTAAAGTTGGTATGAAACAAGACCTGCTATTTCTATATTGTACAGTCCAATACATATTGCATGATAATTATGAATATTTAGAAGTTACAGCAATTATTTCCTTTTTTTTATCTGTTGAGTTTTCTTTTTTAATAATTTTGAAATTAAAAATCTTTAAAATATAACTTATAGCAAATATAATAAAATATGTAAACATAATATGCTTCTTAACTTTAAATTAAATTATTATTAGCTAATTATATCTAATTTCAATACAAATAATTATATTAATATCAATTTAGATAAAATAAAAAGACATAAAACAATTTGTGTTCGTCAAAAGGAGGTTCAGGGAATTTTTAAAAAATAAACTGTTTGCAATATATATTAAATAGCTCTTTAAAACAGGCAGAAATTCAATTTAAATTTTTTTTTATTTACTACATAGTATTAAATATTACTTAATAATTGTAATTGTTTTCTTAAAGCCACCTTGAAAGCTAGATGTACAATGGCATTCAATACTTATTCTCAACTTATTGCTGTTTATATTTGCTAAAACCTCTAAAATTGTCATTGACAGCATGTATTTAATTTTGAAAATGCATGTTATAAGATTGAAAGTATGACTGAAAAAACATTCTCGTGTATCATTTCACACTTATTTGGATAAACAATAATTCAGTTATATAAAAGCCCCTTTTTTCTTTCCATCTCTAATGTAAATAAACACGTATCTTTTAACCAATCACAACAAAGACTGAGAAGGAGAGCCTGTGATTGGACTCATAAAGGTTGACATACAAACGGTCGATCTCTAGATTGTGGTTCGTTCGTATAAAGGGTAAGTTAAAAAAAAACAAAAAAAAAAACATAGGTTTTTAGATGTTTGGATAGGAAGATAGTGATGTTGCATTATTTAATGAGCCAGACAAAGCTTATTCCGTGTCTGCATTAGGGATGCATAATCCACGATTTTTTTAATAACAAATATTTTTGCTATTGTTATTTTTAAATATTTGTTCCAAATAACTGTTATTTTAATCACACTTTTAATTAAAAATTACTAATTAGAATAAATAATCTTTTTTAATTATAATTAATATTTCATTTATTAAGTAATGTAGGATTGAAAATTTATCTATTTGCGATAAAGTTTTAAGCTTGCTTTTTTCTCACAACCATTTAATTAATTAATTCATTTTATTTAAGTATTTTCTGAAAAAAATTGAAATTAAAAAGTATCCTTTCTTAAAATGTTTACTTTAGTTCTATATTCTGCAAACAGATGGCGCCTGTAAAATGAATGCCGAAAGGAGGTTACTTCACGGGCAATCAAGAATTATCTCTATCGGATACTCATATTGTCAAGCAAGAAATCACTGAAGTCAAGAAATCACAAATACTACAAAATAAGCAATTACTCCACTCTTACAAACACTTAGGGATGACGAATATTTTCAGAACGGTTATTACGTCACCAATATCAGAAAGTCACAGATACCAGTGATCAATACTTTTCATTGAGAGGTGTGATTCAAATCACACCGTGGTAAGGGTGTGATTCAAATCACACCGTAGTAAGGGTGTGATTCAAATTGCACCCTTACCATGATCGTATCGTATTGTTGATATTTCAACTACAGCTCTTGCAATCACAATAGAAAGTTACAATAGATACGATCTATCCAATAGAAGCTCTCAAACAGAATTCAGTTATTCATAGGGATAGGGAAAGTCCCTTACACAATGATGCATTTCTTGGAACAGACCTCCCACTAATAGTTCTGGTGGGGCGGGCAACGGAGCCTATTGTTCACATGTAGACACATTTCTCGTTTCACAAACAGTCGTAGTTCTGAGCTGTTCAGGTCTTATCGCAAGATAATGACTATTGTTGGAAGCAGTTGCGCGGCTGATCTTATTGTACGAAAACAAAATTTCTTTCGCACTCAAGTCTCCGCAGGAAGATTTTTTAAAAAAAATTTAATTTAATAAAAAAATTAATTAATTAAAATTAATTAAAAATTTACTGGTATTTAACACTTTTATCGATTTAATGATATCGAAATTTCATATTTGATATCATTAAATCGATATAAACACCATAATTACTATATTTTCATGATTGTAATCATTTGATATTCGTATAATTAAATTTTCTGTGCTTAATTAGCATGAGAATACCGTTGCTCGGAATGATAGCTCGTGTTTTTTAAAGCTGTTTTAAAACTAAATGGGATATTTTTAATAAATTGCTAATGATAAATTTTTCCTCGTGAATTTTTTGAAACATCTTTGACAATACAGAAATTCATCCAAATGTGTGTGTATATATATATATATATATATATATGTATGTATGTATGTATATATAAAATTTATAACAGAAAATCTAAATGCTGGCGTCACGTATATATCAATACTTTTGTTTACATAACATCAATTTTATCAATAAATTGAATTGAATTTTTGATTAATTTTGTTAGGAACGTTAAGAGCCTGGTAACATCGCAAAAGTCTTTAACACCGTAAACTCTCTTTTTAAAAAGTTTATCAAAGAACATATATTTCTTAGATAAAGCAATAGATTTATAAAATCTTTTTTTCTAAAAAAAGGAATTTCAAAGATTCTGTATTTATTTTACAATATTTTGAAGCATTTTTTTGTTGATTTGCAAATGAGAATATTCATTAAAGGATAAAACTGTGTGAATAAGTGAGATAGATGTATCTTGTGTAAAGTGCAGCAGGAGTTATAATTCCATGTCTCTATGTACATTCTAATACAAAATAATCCAGATAAATGCTTCAAAGATGCGTGGGCAATAATTTACTTTTGTATATTCAAAAGTATAGCATTCATAATTATGCCTTGAAATAACAATCTGTTGTTTACTCGTATCAAATAAAGAATTATATATTACTTCACTCATATTTTATTGCTGATAGGGGTATTACTTATGAAACGAAACTACAACTGCACATATAAGTAGTAACAGGGGCAGTAAAAACCTTAAAATTTGCAGGTTCCAAACTGGAAAGCAATTTTTATCAGTACTTTATTATAATAATTAAAAGCAATCTAACAGTCTAATACTACCATTTATCTTTGCAATTAAGGTAAAGATCAATGATAGTGTTTACCTCTCTACTTTCTCTTATGGTTATGTTTATTCAGTGCAGCGTATACGTATTTCTTTATACTGTTAAATAGAATCTAGTATGCATGAAGCACATCTTCCTATCCAATTAGATTGGAGCGAAAATTGGATACATGTTTGTAATAATGATGTCAAAGCAAAGCAATTTCATTTATCCATTTTTTTTAAATGATTAATCAAACTCTCATGAATAGACAGACTGACGGATAATCACTCCTTTTACAAATTATATTAAAAAATTTAATACAATTATATATTTTGATAAAATTACAGGATATATTTAACATATCTAGTTGCTTTTGTTTTTAGGTATCATGTTCACTTATAACCGATTCTGCAAATTTTTAGTTTATATTTAAAATTTTGACCAATAGATATGTCATCAATGATCACCTGCTCTCCGTACTTTTTAAAAGAAAATTTAGACATTATAAACTTACCTAAATTTATGTGGAATAAAATACTCTTGCATAATATTTTAAAAGTGGTGGAAATAAACGAGAGAAAAAGTTGCGGTAAAATGTCGATTGTTTTAAGTTGTATTAAGATTTTAAAATCACTAGAAAAGTATTCAACAAAAATAAATTCTGGATAAATATATTTGATATGCATTTACATTGGTACAATTCATAAGGTTTTGAGTTGTATATTTCATTACTTCATTTAAAAACGAAAATGTAATTATTTTTTAATAGAGAATAATGATTATAAACAATATTGAATTCTGATAAAACAGCTACGAGATGTTTTAGGGCCTGGATAATTAATATCTAAATGGCCAATTTTGAGACTCTAATACATTTTTTTTACCTGTCCAACCAATTT
Source organism: Argiope trifasciata (assembly GCA_026543055.1). Lineage (NCBI taxonomy): Eukaryota > Metazoa > Arthropoda > Arachnida > Araneae > Araneidae > Argiope > Argiope trifasciata. The sequence goes on along the minus strand of JAPMOQ010064483.1, from coordinate 2,329,502 downwards.
TCTGACTAATTTTTGCTAAAAATACCCAGCAAAAGTTAAGGAAACAATTCTCCGTGCAACGATTCGCAAAATGATGTTATCAACTGTCGGGGTTTGACTAAACAGAACAGTCTTCTCATTCACTATTCTTAGAATCCCTTAGACTTTGAAGTAGAGCACAATAAACGAAAGCGATAACATTTGACTTGAATGAGCCTGTCCTACCCTTAGGGACTCTTGACCTCTTGTAAATTTGAGGGAACACCAAAACTCGTTTGCAGTGCTTCTCGTTTGAAAAACCGATGCGCTTTTGACACAGGTTTCGCATTCCTAGCTTTTCAGAAGATTCACATGTAGAATGAATTCTTCCAGATAGAAGATGGTAGTCTAATTAAAAGAAATCTCCATGAATCTCATGGCATCTACATAATTTTCAATAAAAAAAGGATCTCTTTTACAGAATTTTTTAAATAATAAATCGGACAATAATTTAATTTAATTTAACTTAACAACAAAAAAAAAGAGTATCATTTAAGATATACCTGCCCTTCAAATATCCGGTTTAGTCGGTGTCAATAAATGATTTAAAAAAAAAAATTTGAAAAAAAAAAATAGATTAAAGCAAAATATAATAAATAGAAAAAAAGTTTTTTTTTTCCTTTTTTTTACTACAAAAAGCTAAAAATCTTTTTTTATATTTTAAGCACAAAATTAATTAAATCATTCCTGATGACTGTCATAAAAAGCACAAAATATCGAATTATTTATTAATTTTTTTTACTGGAAAATGTCTCATTGATCGGCTGAACGTTTTTCAAGGAGTTCAATCCTCCTGAATTCTGATACAATTAGTTGACGAAACTGCATATCAATGATTGATAACCGATTGCTGCCCAAAGAAAGTAATTGGTCTTGAAATCCTACAGAGAATATCTGCTGGAAACCTGAAATTGTTTCAGACCAATGATATATGTAAAGACGCTGTTATTGCCATAAAATTTACTTGTTCTGTCATTTTCGGTTTCGCTTATAAGTTTAAATAGAGATGTGAATTTTCAAGCTTATTATTTCTATTACTTAGTACTGTTTATTCAAAAAAAAATAAATAAATAAATAAATAAAAAGAAAAAAAAATGAAATTTTTTTTACACAACAATGCACGGAAAAAAAGTATTGGGATTTTGCATAATAATTAATAAAAAATTTGAGAGATTAAAAACAAAACAATGACTGTGAAATTCTTTTATAAGTTAGATTCGTAAGACATTTGAAATTATTTTTTGTTTATGGAATACTATGAAGTGTTAGAAATGATGCCTTCTTAAATGAATAACTTTTTTAAATCAATTTTTCATATAGAATTAAAAAGTCAATTTTTCTATAAGAATTAAGATTTAAAATGTGAAAGCATTAGAAAAGTATTATTTAAAGTAAAATTTCGTCCGGTCACTTTTCCCTCCCCCCCTTTTTTTTTAAGTGTGTTAAATATGAAACAAAGCAACGTTTCAAAATGCTTGCTGATTGAAAGCGGCGTGTGGATAAAAGGTTTACGGAAAATCAGCAGATGATTTGAACTTGGGAGGTCCGTCCTTTATTCGCCCTTCCCCTGAGTTACTGGGCCCCTTACCACCTTTTATGACTCGACTTCCGGGAAAAAACACTATCTGAAAAGAAGGATCAGTATCTTACGCTTAAATAGGCAATTACTAAACACACGTGAAGACCAATATGTTTTTCCCTCACCAATTTTTCTGATATTTGCAGTTTTATTTTGTTTTCGCCTTTTCAAGTCTTTGTTTGAAATAAAAAAAAATGTTACCAGAATAATCTTATTTTATTGTTAACCACAACTTAAATTGATAATTTTTTAAGAATGTCTTAAAACCTGCTGCAGATATATTCGATTCACAAATCTTGATTATGATTATTGTAGATTTAAATTTAAAATATAACTTAGTGTAAAAAAAAATAATCAAGCTAAAATGCAAGATTTATGGAGACTATACGATTTTATGCAAAAAAGAGAGTTAATAAAGCAGTCTTAAAAAATGTATTTAAATGATAGATAGATACTTATTAATAATAGTATTTGTTGCTTGTAATATGATGCCATTGCATATATTCTAGAAGTTCCGATTGAATGTAGCCTCAAATGTTTTCAAATGCTTTAAATCACACTAGAAAGATTACTTAAAGCAAATGTCTACACATTAAAACTGGGAATTTAACCTATGGAAAAATTGTGAAAAAGCTAAACTCCTAAGCGCTTCTACAATTAACTTGTAGAATAAAGCTGTAGAATAAGGTTATTAATGAAAAAAAATTTAAATATTTAATAAGGTCTTATTTTAATGAAGAAGCAAACATACTATTCGCAGCATTTTAGTAAATATTATAAAACAATGTGGTTAGTAAAAATTAATAAAAACGCAGAGCAAATAATTAAGATTTTTATTCATTAACGGTTATAAAATATTCTAATAATGCAATTTTTTCGGTACTATGAAATTAAATCAGCTCTATTTATTCTTAAAAATGCACACACAGACACATAAGACAACTGATAGAAGTTTTTAATAGTAGAGCAAAACATAATATCACCCCATATAAAAATTATACAAATACATACACATCTTTTGTTTGTTTATTTGTTTCAAGAATTAAATATTTACCCCTAATTTCGGGGAATAATTTTTAGAATCCAATATCATAACAATGCTTTAATTCACTTAAATATTTTTTTTAAAAAATTCCCGAGATGGGCCGCACTTATTAACAACCCGAACCGTATCAAGAAAAAATTATATATACCTCTGGGTGGTTAAATAATCTGAGTATGGCTTTTCTAAAATTTATCTCTATTCCACAAAAGATTACTTAAAAAAATAGTAGTTTAAAAAAATAAATGGGCTTTTTTAACTCTCCTTTCTTCCCAGCTGTGGGGGGTTAATCACTTAGGGGGGGGGAATGGGTTTCTAAACAATTTCGTTATCTTATCTTCCTCACTTACAACGTCATCCCCCCATTCTTTTCTCCCCAACTTTCTTATGATAGTAATCTGTTGTTTTAAGCTAAACTCTAATCCGAAAAAAGAATAATAAAAGAAAGAAAGACTTTAATTCGAAAAAAAGAGAAAATTCAAACGAAAGGTCTATTTTTCGCACAAATCGAAAATTCGATGCGAGAAGCAACACTGACACTGCTTTCGAGTGGCTGGGAATTAATAAGTGTTCCTACCGGGAGGGAAATCTGCAGAAGAGGAAAGCAATATCTTGTCCAATATGTGACTCTTCAAAGAAGTAAACAATACAGCAAATGTTAAACAATGTAGGAAATGGAGAAATTCAATTGTAAAAGAAATTTCATTTCAGAACAATGCATAGTTATATTATGTCATCCATCCTAAGAAATTAGATTTAAAACAAGCCTTTTCGAATTTTTTTTTTCAAAATAATTCACAAAAAATTTAAAAAAGCCTTTAAAAGGAATATGAAATTAGTTATTCTTAGGATAATCCATTCATCTAATGATTCTTTCTAATTGTATTAAAGAAATAAAATTCTTTTACTAAGATTACATCCATAAAAGTATTATTTTGTATGAGAAATATTTACACGGTAATTTTTTTTTCAAAATATATTTAACGGAAAAGAATATAAGACCTCTTGGTGATGCAACGAGTGGGAAATAATCACTTCAAGAAAATTGTCCTTTTACTTTATGAACATAAAATTAATCACTTTCAGGTTAATATACCATGAAATCTCATAACAAAAGCTGATAATTCTTCGTAATAAAAAAGCAGAAATGAGATAGAATTATCAAAACTGCATAAACTCAAATAAATTGAATTTCAAGTTTCATTAAAATACTGAAAAATGTATCAAAAAAATATTTTACTCATCAAGTCGGGTATAGAAAAATATGCTGTAAGTGAAAGGGAATAAAAAGAATCTCAGATTACTGTCAACGAAAACCGCAAATGTTTAACTCCTTGAAAATGACATTGCACTATCAAAACTGAGACGACATCTCTGAAAACCGCAAGAGAGGTCAGGGGGGGGGGACGCGTAACTACCCTGAAGATTCTTCGATTGTTGGAATTCGGCTAAAGAAAAGGAGTATCGACTGATCCTGACCCTCCAGGAGGTGGGTAGAAAATTCCAGAAACACAAAACAGTTTTCTTTTGTGTCTTTGAACCATCGGGGGGTGTAATCTTTGAGGGCTCCTTCCCTTAACGCTTAAAGGGAAAAAGAGAAATCTGAGAGTGGACTTACAAGTGAACGGACCCGATATTCTTGGAATTATCGGATCGTTGAATTGCATATCACTGAAATTTATCGGAAAGGTGATTTCACCCTTTCCTGTGATTCACAGGAAAGGGCGTAGTAACAATATTGACCTTGACTCATTTTGCAATGCACTATAGATAATTTTTAACTGCTTGTGACGTAATGTTGGGATTGCGTTTATTGTGGTCACTGCTAGAGCCATCTATTGGTGAAATATTGAACTATAGTAAACATTTTAAAGAAATGACATATATTTTGAATTCAACCTTTTTAGAAAATGGTTTACTTCAATAAACAAATTAAGTATAAAGTTATGAAAAAACCGAATTAAAATAGTAAGCTGAAATAGATAAATTAATTCAATCACACATTACTTAAATTAGTTAATTAAGTTTTAATTAAAATTAATAAATTTAATATTCAATATTAATTAATAATTTTTAATTAATAATATGATTGAAATAACAGATATTTGGAACAGATATTTAAAAATAACAATAGCAAAATTATTTGTTATTGAAAAAACCGTGGATTATGCATCTCTACAAACACTTCCTGTGAATAGCACCAATTACAGTGATATGCGATTTCGAATGATTTTGTAATTCTATGAGTAAAGTGATCCATTCACAGATTTCTCCATTTCCCTTTTACGGTTCAATTAAGGGGATGGGAAGAATGGCTGGTCTGGAGTTGAAAATCTGGTTTGATGTTTATTGTCCTCCTGCTGGGGACATTCTTCCGTTTCCTCCTATTTCTTCGGGGGTTATTTCTGACTGCAGGTGTTCTCTATGGGATCTTTTACATTGATTGATGCTATTTTTCGTCAGATAATTCTTTGGGAACTCAGGAGTGAACTTTTACTAGGGATAGATGCAGTTAAATATATTATTTTAATGTTATGTTTTATTACGATTGATATCTAGAGCCTTTTAACTCTTTTCATCCATAAGATACATTTATAAAAAAAAACCTTTCTATCTTTTTGTAATAAATATTTGAAGAAAACTTTCTATTTATCATTTATTGATAATGATAAAATCGTATCGTTGTGGGATGGTAATTTCTTATGTGGTATTCCTTTTCTGCTATTGAATTCAACTGTATTAAATTATTAACTGATTTATCATTTTGGTTAGAGTAGCTTTCAATTTTCAGTCATCTGTATGGAAACAACAAATATAAATAATATTGTATTTAACTCAATGGATTTATTAAAGAGTTATTAATAATTAACAAAAACCAATCGTGGGCGTTATTAGTTTTATATTTTAAATTTTTGTTAACCATATTTTTGAGCTATGAGAATTATATAAACGAGCCTAACAGACTTAGTTTGATTGTTGCACTCTTAATGAATAAACAAAACATAGTATCATTTTTGTAAATTATTTTTTAAATCTATATTTGAAATATTAAGCAACAGTAAGATTTTTTTTTCGGAAATTATATAAATGGAATGAGTTTCATGCTAGCATCTGCTGGATTAATGTGTTAGAGGGTGAAATACACAAAGGGAGTAAAATATTTTTACAAATTACGATCTTTAAAACTTTTATGGTTTTTTGAAGAGTATTTTGAAATTATATATTTCCTTTAAAATATGAATTATTTCTGCACTTTTCTATAATTATCATTTATATTAGCAAAATAATATATATTATAAATATAATTATAATTTGTAATTATATTTATAATTATATATATACACAATTTGTAAAAAAATTATATGAAACATAATTAAGAAATATGCTAGATTTAAAAAAAAGAATTGTATTGCATTTATTTTAACATTTAAAATTGGCAATTTGAGGATGCTTTTATTTTGATAATTAACATTTTGTAATTAATGAAATGTTAGGATTTTGCGCCTTCAGTGAAGGAGATGGGGCATTCTCTGAGGATGCAAGAAAAGAATGTTTTATGTTCCTGGTATTTCCTTTCCTTTCCTAGAAGGATCAGGGGATCAAATGATACCCATTCTTATCTTTCAAAGGTGTCTGCTAAGGTCACGAGAGTCAATACGGGGCATTGTTCCCTTGGGATTGTAGCATTTGCGCTCCAATTATCATTTCCTACCCCCAGTTTGAAGGTTTACTGGAATTTTATTACCTTTGGCGTGGAAATTTGGCGTGGAGCGCATATTCCACTCTTGTTTTTTTTTCGGTGCCGTATCCCTTCGTTAATGACCTTTTAGGCAGTGATAGATTACTTTATGATAAGATAAGATTACTAGGTGGCTTCCCCCCCCCTTACCGTAAAAGCACTTAGCCCTTATAAAGAAACTCCTAATCGTAAAAGGTTTAAAAAAGGAAAAAAGAGAAAAAAATCCTTAACACTTTTCTCACATAATTTTACTTATCAAAATATTTCTGAGCAACTTTTGCCGGAAAATGTTGCTATTAAACAACTTTAAAATACGTGAAACGCCTTCAAAAAATAAAAAAAGGAATTTATTTTATTTATTTATTTACCTACTTTACCTCAAAATTCATAACATGAATACGTTGGTAGATTTTCTGTTAAGAAAGACTGTTAAAATTTGATTTTTGACGTAAGAATGTTACAATTTTCTTTTTTTTAAATACAGCATAGTCTTGCAAGGAATTTCATGTTTTAATTTGATTATTTGTGTTTAAATTAATTTCATTTAATTTTTCGTGTTTGATTTATTTCGCTGTACTATAAATGACAGTTTCCGAATTAAAAATTGTAATATATTTATATTACAGACATACTGCTAAATTCGTTTTTTGTAAATCGCGAGAAACAAAAATCCCCAAAAAAGTAACTACACATAAACAGCTGGTCCCAGATTTATAAAATTTGGTACATAAATAATTACTTCTTCACCAATAGATATTTATAGAGAAATATTTTATTGATAAGGATTTAAAGAGTTGCCTTGTAACTCTTGCGAATATAACAAAATTGTAATAGAGGTATTTTTAAGCAATAAATAATGGAATTTTATTTGAAAAATAATTTGCAGTAATAAAATAGAATTAAAAAAACTAAGCAAGTGTAAACTTAAAGAAATAAAGTACCTTTAAGTATTATGAATAATTTTTCATGTATTCATTATTCATTCTTACTTTTACTGGTATTAATTTTTTTTAACTTACTATCATTGATTAAAATTGTATTTAAGTAGCAGTATGATAGAGAATATTTTGCTGTATTTTAAAAATTTATTAATTGAAATAATTTATTTTACCTCTGTTACATATTCGAATAATAACATTTTCTTAATAAACTATTTGTATTTACTTTACAACACGTTTTTTTATTAATATATAGCATAACCACTTTACAATGTTGAAATATTGCAAAATTTTTTAAAAAAAATAACATGTCTACTGCTAAATTAATTATATATATTTATCTTAAAGATTATGATAAAAGATGATGGCGGAACTGTAAGTAAACGCATATCCCTAATATTTATTACTAAGGCTCACTTTCTAAAATATTTGACAGATATTATACTTTAATGATTCTAAATTAATGAATATAAAATTATAGCATTTATTTCCACTCAAATTTTGAACTTGTACTACATTCATGTTTAAAAAAATTTTCTTTCTTAAAATGGATCATAAATATTTCATTTGTAGAAAAGGTTTATAATATTGAAACTTTCATGTAAATAGAAAATTTCTGTGACAATTTCTGTAATTTGAATTAAATTTTCTCCAGCGAAAAATAAAGCGAAGTTTTTTTCCCTCCTCATAGAAGACAAGCAAATTTTCAAATTATCATCAATATTTGAAATTTTTAACAATGAAAATAAAATTATTGCATTTATAACCTTAACCTTTCGAATTACTTGATTTGTTGGATATAATCAATGTAAAGTTATACTTTATACTAAAAATTAAAAAAAAATCATTTAATATCTATCCTGATTGTATTATAATCAAAAAGAATTAAATAACTTGGGAAACTTGTCACTAAAAACTATAGACACATAATTTTAGAATAGCAAACCTTTATAATAATTGTTTATTAGTCAAATATTTATAATATAATCGAAATGAATTTGAAATAATGTGTGAAAACTAGGCGCTAAAAATTATAGATATATCAAATTTTTAGAATAATAATCTATACTTATAATAAAGCTCAATGTGTGTGTGTGTGTGCGTGTGTGTGTGTGTGTGTTGGCGCTCTACAGGCCAGACCGTTGGACCTACAGCTACCAAATTTGGTACATGTATACCTTGGAGGTCCGGAATGTGCACCTCGGAGCCCTTTTTTCTAATTTTTAATTAGAATTTGAATTAATTAAAATTTAAGCGAAATTTCGACGTTTTTCCGCTATAACTTCCGAAATTATTATTGCACAAACATGATTTTTATATCAATTTAAAGATTAAAAAAAATTAGCTTTCTAATGGTATCAGTTTTTTTAATTAATAATGTAAACTTCTATTTTTAATGAATTTTTAAAGAAATATTTTAACCATGTTTTTATCACGTGACTGGATAAAATAAAAGAATGCCGAAAGTTCAAATAAAAAAAATTATCATCGCACGTGACTGGATAAAATAAAAGAAATATAAAATGTGATATTTTCTTTGAAAAATAAATGCAAAGCAAACGTTTCTACAATCGTTTGCAATATCTATATCATTAACTCAATAAATCTTCTTTATTTACGGTAAACTTGATTGAATTTTGACAGGATATGCATTGAAATCCCGACTTAATGACATATTTATGTAATCGTTTGCAATATCTGTATCATTAATTTAATAATTTTCTTCCTTTTCTCGCTTTCTTTAAAAAAAACATACTTAATATTTTGGCAACATCATCGAAATTTTTTTTAATATTTTGGAAGCATAACCGATGATTGAAACTGACTGATTTATAAAATTAAAGAATATTATTAGGAAAAGGTGTACTTTTAGAACTTTCCATCCATCATCTTGAAGAAAATACTAATTTCAGGTCAATCAATGCCCGGAATTACTTCAAGGCTAATGAATATGTGATTTAATTGAAAATTTTAGAACGCTTTACTCATGGCGAACCAGCTGGTCGCCAAAGGCGGCTAGTTAATAATAATTGTTGTAGATGTAAAAGTGCCAGAAATTGTTAATCTCATTGGTACTCATGTTTAATATCATTTTAGTAGAGCTAAAATTGTAATATATACTAACAAATAATAAATAGATTTCAAGAATTCTTTTGCCTTTTTCTTTCAATACATTAGTTAGTAAAGAAACTTACTTTTGTTCATTTCAACTCACCTTTTTGTAAAATATTCTTTCAAAAAAATATTTCAACTCATGTTGATTCTATTTACATAATTAATACTGCTTTTATATAGAGAAATGTCTTACGTTGTCGGATAGATAATAATATTTTACAAATAAAGAAAATAGATGTCTAAAGAGACCATTTTTACTTACAAAATCTTGTATCTTAGATGGAATAGGGAATCTAATTCATAGGGAATTGAATTTTTAGACTCGAAAAGACGTAAGTTTTAACTTCAAACTCAGGTTTTAATGATACAACTATATAAATTAACAAAAAAAAAAATCTAATGTAATGAGTCAGTAAATGGATTGATTATTTCTTTCCACCCAATTATCATTTTTTTAAGATTTTGTTTCTTTTGTAATGATATATATTAATTAAGAAATAATTTAGTTTGAATTTGCTTAATTTAATAGGAGTTTTTTCAAAATAGCAGAACTAAGGAAGATTTGTCATATTTGAATCCCCTAAATAGTTTTTAATGAAAATTGATTGTAAAATAATTTTGATAAAGGAAAAACAGTAATTTTTTTGTAGTTTATTTGCCTTTAAAAATGGAATAAACTTTCTGAGTGATACTACTACTATTTATTATACTATTCTTTAATATAGAATAAAACATAGCCTATTACAATTGTTTCATCGATTCAGATAAAGAAAATGATTCCACAAATTACACCACTTTGAAAGAAAATTGTGTTAATTTTAAAATTAACTGAATCTATCGTTCCTATACAATCAATTTTTGTAGAAAATTAGACTAACTCAAGAACTTCTAAAAACGACAGCTCTAACATGCGGACAAAAACCTGCCAATGGCGATAAATTGTCTTCATTTTTCCAAACTTTAAATTTTTTTCTAATCAATGTTTCTATCTAGATCAAAGCAACATTTGTCTCACCAAACAACAATTATCAGAAAGAAAAAAAAATAATTTTGCATTAGAAATGGCCTATTTGTTTGATTTTAGACGTCGATTCTGTATGAATGCCACTTATTAAAGTTGAAGTATTCTCAGCCTTGTCTATTTTAAAATGTTGAGCACTGGACCACCCGTCCTTAATCTAACAAAAAGGTAACCTGAAAAATATAGGCAAATGTAAATTTTTTTCATCACATATATGACACTTCATTCTCACTATTTCTCTTCGTTTGTTCCTACAATTTTTAATAGCTATACCACAAAGCCCATTAAAATGTTTGGGACTGAAAACGACATTGTATTTTTCTAAAACTTGAAAAAAGCATTACGATTGCTTACAAAATAAATCGTCATCATA
>JAPMOQ010064483.1:2262014-2306282 GCA_026543055.1 Argiope trifasciata | reverse complement strand
AAAACAGCTACGAGATGTTTTAGGGCCTGGATAATTAATATCTAAATGGCCAATTTTGAGACTCTAATACATTTTTTTTACCTGTCCAACCAATTTTCTGACTAATTTTTGCTAAAAATACCCAGCAAAAGTTAAGGAAACAATTCTCCGTGCAACGATTCGCAAAATGATGTTATCAACTGTCGGGGTTTGACTAAACAGAACAGTCTTCTCATTCACTATTCTTAGAATCCCTTAGACTTTGAAGTAGAGCACAATAAACGAAAGCGATAACATTTGACTTGAATGAGCCTGTCCTACCCTTAGGGACTCTTGACCTCTTGTAAATTTGAGGGAACACCAAAACTCGTTTGCAGTGCTTCTCGTTTGAAAAACCGATGCGTTTTTGACACAGGTTTCGCATTCCTAGCTTTTCAGAAGTTTCACATGTAGAATGAATTCTTCCAGATAGAAGATGGTAGTCTAATTAAAAGAAATCTCCATGAATCTCATGGCATCTACATAATTTTCAATAAAAAAAGGATCTCTTTTACAGAATTTTTTAAATAATAAATCGGACAATAATTTAATTTAATTTAACTTAACAACAAAAAAAAAAGAGTATCATTTAAGATATACCTGCCCTTCAAATATCCGGTTTAGTCGGTGTCAATAAATGATTAATAAAAAAAATTTGAAAAAAAAAATAGATTAAAGCAAAATATAATAAATAGAAAAAAAGTTTTTTTTTTTCCTTTTTTTTACTACAAAAAGCTAAAAATCTTTTTTTATATTTTAAGCACAAAATTAATTAAATCATTCCTGATGACTGTCATAAAAAGCACAAAATATCGAATTATTTATTAATTTTTTTTACTGGAAAATGTCTCATTGATCGGCTGAACGTTTTTCAAGGAGTTCAATCCTCCTGAATTCTGATACAATTAGTTGACGAAACTGCATATCAATGATTGATAACCGATTGCTGCCCAAAGAAAGTAATTGGTCTTGAAATCCTACAGAGAATATCTGCTGGAAACCTGAAATTGTTTCAGACCAATGATATATGTAAAGACGCTGTTATTGCCATAAAATTTACTTGTTCTGTCATTTTCGGTTTCGCTTATAAGTTTAAATAGAGATGTGAATTTTCAAGCTTATTATTTCTATTACTTAGTACTGTTTATTCAAAAAAAAATAAATAAATAAATAAATAAAAAGAAAAAAAAATGAAATTTTTTTTACACAACAATGCACGGAAAAAAAGTATTGGGATTTTGCATAATAATTAATAAAAAATTTGAGAGATTAAAAACAAAACAATGACTGTGAAATTCTTTTATAAGTTAGATTCGTAAGACATTTGAAATTATTTTTTGTTTATGGAATACTATGAAGTGTTAGAAATGATGCCTTCTTAAATGAATAACTTTTTTAAATCAATTTTTCATATAGAATTAAAAAGTCAATTTTTCTATAAGAATTAAGATTTAAAATGTGAAAGCATTAGAAAAGTATTATTTAAAGTAAAATTTCGTCCGGTCACTTTTCCCTCCCCCCCTTTTTTTTTAAGTGTGTTAAATATGAAACAAAGCAACGTTTCAAAATGCTTGCTGATTGAAAGCGGCGTGTGGATAAAAGGTTTACGGAAAATCAGCAGATGATTTGAACTTGGGAGGTCCGTCCTTTATTCGCCCTTCCCCTGAGTTACTGGGCCCCTTACCACCTTTTATGACTCGACTTCCGGGAAAAAACACTATCTGAAAAGAAGGATCAGTATCTTACGCTTAAATAGGCAATTACTAAACACACGTGAAGACCAATATGTTTTTCCCTCACCAATTTTTCTGATATTTGCAGTTTTATTTTGTTTTCGCCTTTTCAAGTTTTTGTTTGAAATAAAAAAAAATGTTACCAGAATAATCTTATTTTATTGTTAACCACAACTTAAATTGATAATTTTTTAAGAATGTCTTAAAACCTGCTGCAGATATATTCGATTCACAAATCTTGATTATGATTATTGTAGATTTAAATTTAAAATATAACTTAGTGTAAAAAAAAATAATCAAGCTAAAATGCAAGATTTATGGAGACTATACGATTTTATGCAAAAAAGAGAGTTAATAAAGCAGTCTTAAAAAATGTATTTAAATGATAGATAGATACTTATTAATAATAGTATTTGTTGCTTGTAATATGATGCCATTGCATATATTCTAGAAGTTCCGATTGAATGTAGCCTCAAATGTTTTCAAATGCTTTAAATCACACTAGAAAGATTACTTAAAGCAAATGTCTACACATTAAAACTGGGAATTTAACCTATGGAAAAATTGTGAAAAAGCTAAACTCCTAAGCGCTTCTACAATTAACTTGTAGAATAAAGCTGTAGAATAAGGTTATTAATAAAAAAAAATTTAAATATTTAATAAGGTCTTATTTTAATGAAGAAGCAAACATACTATTCGCAGCATTTTAGTAAATATTATAAAACAATGTGGTTAGTAAAAATTAATAAAAACGCAGAGCAAATAATTAAGATTTTTATTCATTAACGGTTATAAAATATACTAATAATGCAATTTTTTCGGTACTATGAAATTAAATCAGCTCTATTTATTCTTAAAAATGCACACACAGACACATAAGACAACTGATAGAAGTTTTTAATAGTAGAGCAAAACATAATATCACCCCATATAAAAATTATACAAATACATACACATCTTTTGTTTGTTTATTTGTTTCAAGAATTAAATATTTACCCCTAATTTCGGGGAATAATTTTTAGAATCCAATATCATAACAATGCTTTAATTCACTTAAATATTTTTTTTAAAAAATTCCCGAGATGGGCCGCACTTATTAACAACCCGAACCGTATCAAGAAAAAATTATATATACCTCTGGGTGGTTAAATAATCTGAGTATGGCTTTTCTAAAATTTATCTCTATTCCACAAAAGATTACTTAAAAAAATAGTAGTTTAAAAAAATAAATGGGCTTTTTTAACTCTCCTTTCTTCCCAGCTGTGGGGGGTTAATCACTTAGGGGGGGGGAATGGGTTTCTAAACAATTTCGTTATCTTATCTTCCTCACTTACAACGTCATCCCCCCATTCTTTTCTCCCTAACTTTCTTATGATAGTAATCTGTTGTTTTAAGCTAAACTCTAATCCGAAAAAAGAATAATAAAAGAAAGAAAGACTTTAATTCGAAAAAAAGAGAAAATTCAAACGAAAGGTCTATTTTTCGCACAAATCGAAAATTCGATGCGAGAAGCAACACTGACACTGCTTTCGAGTGGCTGGGAATTAATAAGTGTTCCTACCGGGAGGGAAATCTGCAGAAGAGGAAAGCAATATCTTGTCCAATATGTGACTCTTCAAAGAAGTAAACAATACAGCAAATGTTAAACAATATAGGAAATGGAGAAATTCAATTGTAAAAGAAATTTCATTTCAGAACAATGCATAGTTATATTATGTCATCCATCCTAAGAAATTAGATTTAAAACAAGCCTTTTCGAATTTTTTTTTTCAAAATAATTCACAAAAAATTTAAAAAAGCCTTTAAAAGGAATATGAAATTAGTTATTCTTAGGATAATCCATTCATCTAATGATTCTTTCTAATTGTATTAAAGAAATAAAATTCTTTTACTAAGATTACATCCATAAAAGTATTATTTTGTATGAGAAATATTTACACGGTAATTTTTTTTTCAAAATATATTTAACGGAAAAGAATATAAGACCTCTTGGTGATGCAACGAGTGGGAAATAATCACTTCAAGAAAATTGTCCTTTTACTTTATGAACATAAAATTAATCACTTTCAGGTTAATATACCATGAAATCTCATAACAAAAGCTGATAATTCTTCGTAATAAAAAAGCAGAAATGAGATAGAATTATCAAAACTGCATAAATTCAAATAAATTGAATTTCAAGTTTCATTAAAATACTGAAAAATGTATCAAAAAAAAATATTTTACTCATCAAGTCGGCTAAAGGAAAATATGCTGTAAGTGAAAGGGAATAAAAAGAATCTCAGATTACTGTCAACGAAAACCGCAAATGTTTAACTCCTTGAAAATGACATTGCACTATCAAAACTGAGACGACATCTCTGAAAACCGCAAGAGAGGTCAGGGGGGGGGACGCGTAACTACCCTGAAGATTCTTCGATTGTTGGAATTCGGCTAAAGAAAAGGAGTATCGACTGATCCTGACCCTCCAGGAGGTGGGTAGAAAATTCCAGAAACACAAAACAGTTTTCTTTTGTGTCTTTGAACCATCGGGGGGTGTAATCTTTGAGGGCTCCTTCCCTTAACGCTTAAAGGGAAAAAGAGAAATCTGAGAGTGGACTTACAAGTGAACGGACCCGATATTCTTGGAATTATCGGATCGTTGAATTGCATATCACTGAAATTTATCGGAAAGGTGATTTCACCCTTTCCTGTGATTCACAGGAAAGGGCGTAGTAACAATATTGACCTTGACTCATTTTGCAATGCACTATAGATAATTTTTAACTGCTTGTGACGTAATGTTGGGATTGCGTTTATTGTGGTCACTGCTAGAGCCATCTATTGGTGAAATATTGAACTATAGTAAACATTTTAAAGAAATGACATATATTTTGAATTCAACCTTTTTAGAAAATGGTTTACTTCAATAAACAAATTAAGTATAAAGTTATGAAAAAACCGAATTAAAATAGTAAGCTGAAATAGATAAATTAATTCAATCACACATTACTTAAATTAGTTAATTAAGTTTTAATTAAAATTAATAAATTTAATATTCAATATTAATTAATAATTTTTAATTAATAATATGATTGAAATAACAGATATTTGGAACAGATATTTAAAAATAACAATAGCAAAATTATTTGTTATTGAAAAAACCGTGGATTATGCATCTCTATCCAAAAGTTGTAGTGATAAAAGAGCCAAACACCATGTAATCAGCTCAAGGTCAACTACCAGTCTTCCTAAAGATGGGTTCAGACGAGGCTTATTATTGTCCGCAATAGTGATGGGAAATCTCGTTCATTTGAAAGATTCGGTTCAAAGTCGTTCGTTCACCAACTTGACCCGTTCGTTCAAGGTCGTTCGCGAACGACCGATTATGACTTTTTGAACGAAAGAGTTAGGCTCTTTCGTTCGTGAACGAATGAGTAGGCTCTTTCGTTCGCGAACGAATGAGTAGGCTCTTTCGTTCGCGAACGAATGAGTTAGGCTCTTTCGTTCGCGAACGAAAGATCTAGACTCTTTCGTTCGTGAACGAACTGATACATTGCTTTCGACGTCATCATGGGACAAACCGGAAATTTCCGGTTGTATTGAGTGTCAAAGGAAGCCAACTTCTACCTGTACTTTTCGACGCATGCGCTGTTACTTAGCCATATGTAGTTCGTTCCGAGAAGATGGTATGCACAAAACAGAGAATGGGGGAATTATAACTAATGATTCTCTTCCCCTCTCATAGAATGAAGACACAGGCTTTGTACTTTTGGATCATTTCACAGTTATTGTACTGCTTGAGATTACACAGTTATTTAATGATTTTTAATGCTTTTTTCGTTTTTTTCGTAAAATGCGTTTCTTAGGTCAGTTTTTATTTTATATTTTATTATGAAATATAAGATTGGTTATTTTGACAGTATGGAGTTTTCAATTACGTTTAAATAATTCCTTAAAAATCTAAGCTCACCACTGTTTACTAAGTATAAAAGTATTTCGTTTTTCGAGATTTTACTTCATTACAACATTTTTCAATAAATTTTAAAGTAACATTATAAATTAGCATTTTGTCATAATTTTAATTATACAGCTTTTGTTTTTAAATTTTATTTACTTTTATTTCCTGGAATATATGCCAATTGTCTTGTCTACTTAATAAAGAGCAGGATTCACTTAGACCATGAGTTTTTGGAATATTGATATTCCTATTGTTTTATACTTGCACAAATTTGATTGGATTTTTATTGTTTAAGAGCTATACTATTGCATTTATTCCTATAATAATAATAATAAACAATAAATAAACATAAGTTTTTTTTCTATATTGTCGTAATGCACGTATGTATAGATGCAATATCTGAATTAATTTTAAAAATACTACCGAAAAATGTACTTCAAACTTTTTGAAAATTTATTTAATTAGCGGAAAAAGTTGTACTTCAATACAATTCAAAAGACTGGGAAGTAAACGCACATATATTTAATTTTAAAAAAGATGCAAAAAGGGGTTTTGTGCAATTTAATGCAGCAAATTCTTAAATTAGCACCCTTCAACTCAAGAAATAACCACGAGCCAAAACTGTTAGTTATAGTTTCAATGTCAGTCAATCATCTAGAGAATTTTGAATATTGCATACAGGGATTTGATACCGTATGCACAGGCCGGTCCAGATAATCAAATAGACGTCTAAAGAAAAAAAAAATTGGATTTTTTTTATTCAGGGGAAATTAAGTTTTTACTTTCATTCCATTTTTGAAAGCTGTGCATTAGGGCTTATTCAAATTAAAATCAAGAATTTTTTAGATTTAAAAACATTTCCAAGTGTTTTTTTTTTCATGCTTTCAAATTTGAACTATAAATTTGTGTGTGTTTTACTGTTGTTGTTGTTGTTATCGGTCACTGACTATCACTGATACACCAAAAGCTCTGACAAACTTTGAATTTATGCTTAAAAAATTTAATTAAAATTTTTCAAAAATTAATTATTTAATTTTAATTTATTTTTAATTAAATTTTTTTTATATCCGAGACACTGAAATCAAGTTTTTTGAAGATGAACCGTATTTAAAAGTTTTGTATGTAAATTTTTATAACATTTAATATTAAAACAAATTGCTTGTATAAAGGCTAAGTTAAAAAAAAACATAGGTTTAAATGTTTGGATAGGAAGATAGTGATGTTGCATTATTTAATGAGCCAGACAAAGCTTATTCCGTGTCTGCATATTCAGCCCATAATCATGATGTAGTTAAAATAGTACGGTATAAGAGAAAAACCATTTTTTTCTTTTTTTATTTAAACATTTATTTTATATCTGTAGCCTATATTACAATTAATAAACGTTTTCTTTCTTGGTCAGCATCAAAAATTAAACAAGACATTTTGCAATTTACGAGAGCAGTGTAATTAATGTCTGAGTTCTATATTAAAAAAAAATCTCTAATCGAGAGATTTTCTTTTCAGAAATGAAGATAAAACAACATTGAAATAAGGAGATTCATTTGAAAGAAGTAGTAGCTTAATAAGATAAATATTAAATATTATTACCCCTTATTATTTGTCCTTAGGTGCTAATTCGTTCGTCTTCTCCTTTGTGTAGTAATAGACAAGATATAATTAGTATTTTTTTTAAAATAAATAATTTATTATGATAGCAATGCTCGTCATTTAAGCAAAATTTATTTCTTATTTTTAAAGGTAAGAATAAAAGAGCATACGAAAAAAAAAGAAGAGTAAAATAAAATATTCGACGTAATTCATTTTATGACAATAATTGTAGCATAAATAATTTATGAAATATTTTTAAAAAAGTATTATTATTAAAGAAAAAGTAAAATTTAGTATCATATCAGCAAAGTCGTAAATGATTCCTAAATCTTTTACTATTAAAACTCCCTGAAATCTCTAGTATAAAAAAAATTGCATGCCACCCCCCACCCCCGAAAAAAAATCTCACACTTTCTGATTCTACGAGTTGAACACATTTACCTCCCCTGAAGCTTTCCTTTTTGCTAGACGAGTATCCAAAATTTGTAGTGATAAAAGAGCCAAACACCATGTAATCATCTCAAGGTCAACTACCAGTCTTCCTAAGTGATAATGTCCCCCCCCCCCAGCTTTCACATTCTTTTGCGGACATAACCACAAACATCTGTCTTCTTATCTCTATGCGGTTCAAGCATGAAATTAGCAAGTTCCATACTGTCGGTCGGGAACGAAAATAACCAGGTCCACACAGTTAATGAACTGGAATAGCCGGGTCCACACAGTCGGTCGCGAACGAGAATAGCCAGGTCCGCACAGTAATTGAACTGGAATAGCCGGGTCCACACAGTAATTGAACTGGAATAGCCGGGTCCACACAGTAATTGAACTGGAATAGCCGGGTCCACACAGTCGTTCGCGAACGGTATTTCCAGGTCCACACAGCTAAAAACGGGAATAGCCGGGTCCACACAGCCATTTTCGAACGAACGACTTATTCAGAAGATAGCGATCCGATTCAGTTCGTTCACTTAGATGACCCGTTCGTTTCGACCCGTTCGTTCACGAACGACCCACCTCTAGTCCGCAATAGAAGATCACGCCTACTTTTGGAAAATCACGTGACCACAACGGGACAATGGCAAATGATTGTCCCGTCGGGACAAACATTGTCCGCGTTGTCTCAAGTGTTCACACGGGGACAATGCCGGGACAACAGCAGATAGACAATGTTTGCGGACAATAAAAAGCCTCGTGTGAACCCACCTTAAGTGATAATGTCCCCCCCCCCAGCTTTCACATTCTTTTGCGGACATAACCACAAACATCTGTCTTCTTATCTCTATGCGGTTCAAGCATGAAATTAGCAAGTTCCATATTGTCGGTCGCGAACGAAAATAGCCAGGTCCACCCAGTTAATGAACTGGAATAGCCGGGTCCACACAATCGGTCGCGAACGAGAATAGCCAGGTCCACACAGCCATTTTCGAACGAACGATTTATTCAGAAGATAGCGATCCGATTCTGTTCGTTCACTTAGATTACCCGTTCGTTCGCGAACGACCCACCTCTAAAGGCCTTATCACACGGCAAAATACCGTCAGACTTTCCGTGAGCAAGCTCCCTTTTCTACCCTCAAGAACTGGTCAAGCAAGTTTTTGATGATCGACAATTTTTTCGAACATGTTCGAAATCACTGTCGAAATTTTGGATTCTGACGAAATTCAACCAATCATATGGAACTTCAATAGTGACGTAGTGCGCCAAGAACGCCGCGATTGACGCCAACTTCTTTGTAAACAGTAATTAGCAAATTCCATCCTTAGCAATGTTTTTTTTATTAAATTCCTCCGTCTTTGGAGTAAAAAGTAGTTTGATTATTTCTGCCACTTTTTACCTCGATTTCAATTAATCAACATCGTGTTTTTAGTGCTCTTAAAATTTAAAAATGGCAAGAAGATGTGTTTGGTCAGCTGAGAAAGAGTCGGCTTTCATTCATCTTGTTCATGAGAAGCCGGCTCTATGGGATCCATTAGATCTATATTATATGAAAAAAACTTTTAAAAGGACTTTGTACGATTTAATACGAATCGAGATGATTCGAGGATGAGGACCTCATAACATCAGGTAGGTGAAGTATTCTGTTTCTGGGTATGATGTGATCAAAAAATGTTTTATGTGAATTCATTTTATGATATGTAGAAAGACGGCATTTAATAAATTTTTAAAATTCTTTTTAAAGTATGTACAAAAAATTCTTAATAATTTTTTGTGTTTGTATATATAAAACATATTATAAATATTAATCTCTTCTGCTGAATTATTTTATCTTCCATTTCTTTTAATCCCAGCTGAAATATGAAACACATAAAGAAGTTCATTAATTGTTTTAAATGTTGGGATGCAATTTATTAACTATATTGATCCATGTATAGGTTATATAATTGTGTTATTCATTATATTAGACAAGATGGCTAATGTGGCGAGTTAGTTCTTAACTTATGACTTTCCTATTCATTATTAATTTCTATTTGTGATTGTTTTTCACTTATTTAATTGTGTATTAACATGCAGCAGTATTTCCTTACCAGTACAGCCAATATATTAATGAAACTAAAATTAAAATTTTTGACAATTTATTCTACATTCATTTACAAGTCAAATTATACAAAATTAAATTTTGTATTGTGATTTTTTTTTCTCCTTTTGCATTATTGATGTTTTCTACACTAAGTGACATTATTATAATGCATGCACTCACATATTTATATAATGAAGTATATGTATTTAATACTAAATTCTTTTTTATTCCAGAAATAATTCGCAAGAAATTCTGCATGTTGCGAACATATTTTCAGAGGGGAAAAAAAAAAAAAAAAAAAGACAAAGTTGCCTTCAGGCTCAATGGCCTAGATATTGCACCAAAATGGGTGCATTATCAAAGAATCCTGTTCCTGTGAGACACCATCGAAGCTGGCTCATCTGAATCCAATTTGGATGAGTCCTTCACAAATGAAATTGAATGTTTTGAACCAATGGTATATTTTACAAAAATGTTTTTAATTCTTATATCATGCTTTTATTTAGTTGGTTATAACTTATATGTTATTAGTTATATTTATATTAGTGTTATTAGCTATGAATAACTTATATGTATATTTAGTTATAATTAGGCTTAATAATTTACTTAAAATACTGATAAAAACTGAATGATAAAAAAGCTGGTCAAGAGATGAATTGAAATAAAATGTATAACTAAATAACACCTAATGTAATTGAATTTTATTAAATACATCATTGGTGATCATATCATTAATTCACTATATACCATTCATTCAATCAATTATTATTAGAGAAGGGTCTGGCATCTAATCTTTTGAAGGATTTGGGTAGTACTTTTATTCTTAGTACGGGCATTTTTATGCCTACTTAAATGTATTCTTTGATTAATACTTCAATGCATATTGAAAATATTATTCTTTATAGATTTCTGTGGAAGAGGAAAGCTTCCGGCCGGAGAGTGTGGATGTGGAATGCATTCTAGAGGCTTCCTTAAGCACACAAGTGAAAAGGTCTGCAATGCCAGGAACTTCTAATCAAGGTCCTCCTCCCAAAAGACGCTGCCAGACTAATGTGGGGGAAGAGGTATTGAAAATGGTGTCGGCGGAATAAAAAAAAAAAGTGAAGCTTCAGAATCTATTTCCCATGTTGTGGGACAACATGTTGTCTGCACTTTAAAAAAACTGGCACCAGCGTATGGGGAACAGTTCATACGAAGAATATTCGAACTTGTTATGGAATTTGGAGAACTCCAACCTGATATTTATTCATGAATAAAAAATCATTGCTGTGAATTGTTTTCTTTTTGTGAATTTATTTGATCATATCGAATCTTTGGATAATTGTAATTTCTTAAATAGCTCATTAACTGCTTCTATATAATTTTAAAATTTAGTTAATGTTAATAAGGATCAATTCTGTTTTCTAACCTTAAACTGATGATCATATAGTATAAAAAAATTAAATCACCTTTCATATGATTAACAATAAAATTTAGGCTTCTTTTTTCTTTTAAATGAGCAAATAACCATTTAATTTGGGATTATGCATCCTTAATAGATATATATTTTATATTATACTTTTCTAAATAATAAACACTTTTAAGGCACTTAAAAATGTTCAAATTTTAGAACTTTGCATGATGCTATGCACCCTGTTAAGCTTAATTAAGGAAACACACACCAAATTTTTTCAATATGCTTTTGTTTTAAATTTAATGTCAATAAGATAGTATTTTATAAATTCAATTAATTAATCCTAACACAAATACAATATAAAATGTTTTTGCTTGTTAAAGATTAACGACAAAAATATTTAACATAGCAAAAGAAAAGCAATGGAATTTTTAATTACCATTATAACCAGTTGAATGGGACAATAAATGACATTATATGAAATGAAAAAGACACTCAAAGGAAACTCATTTTTAAATTTGATAAATGTACAACTTGTCTCATTTTACAATCCATTTCATATTCATTATATTAAGAACTCTAAAGATTAAATTTGAAGCATAACTTACAATTAATTCAATAACTTTTTAGCTGAAAATAAATGTCAACAGAAGTAGCAATTTCTAAATGCAATGGAATTTCATTGCACAAACTTAATAATTTAGCTGCAAGTTCCAAAAGAGCATTCTCCACATTTTCACAGTAATTGAATTTTACTTTTTATATAAAACTTTAGTTAGTGTTTTCAATGTAATGATTGTTTTAAAATTAGTTTAATACTGCTTTATTCTTTTCTATATCATTTAGACAAATGGCTATGGCAGTGTTTTATGAAAAATTAGATGTTTTCTTGTATATATTATTTAAATGTTGAATTTTACGAATATAGTTTCTTTTAAATAATTATTACTCTGAAATAAGTCAACAAATAAAATTATTATACTTTTCTTATGTAATTATTATTAATATTGTGACTGAAATTTTTTCAATTTGTATATATAGAATAAATTATAACTATTTCAAATTATATAAAAGGGATAGATACCATTTTCAAAATCTATACAATTTATATATCAATTAATTCATTTTAATTTGTAGTAATCATTAAAAAACAAGGAAGCAAAATCACATCTTAATAATTTTTATTTGCACATTACAAAAAATATAGATAAAATACATCCACAAATATAGGGAGATACCATTGACAGAAGATACTCAAATGATGCTGTGTCCATTCTCAACCATCTTCTATAACCTTCAGCATCCTAAATTGAAAAATACAACTCATATTTTTTAAAATGAACAACTTTAAGATAATTATCCATACATAGATTTATTAAATGTAACATTCTTCTTAATGATTGAATGTTTGGAACATTTCAAAAATGTCAACTCTGCTCATTGATACAAATTGTATTAATAATTAATAATTTAAATTCCTTAAAAGTAAATAACCAATAGACAAATCTGGAATGCATATCTTAAGTATTGCATATAAATAAATTTAAAAAGTACTCAAATAAGCAAGGATAATGCTTTTCCCAAGCAAAGATAATAATAGAAATTCTTTATATCTGCATAATTTTGTTACGAAACATTTTACTTAAAAAATGCTAGCTAATTTTTTGCTTACCGCCAAAGCTAATTCTCTCATTAAATTTTCCAAGCAGCCTTCCTGTATGCGTCTAAGCAGCCACTTCCACGACCACAATCTTCTTTGGGATTTCTCTTAGCACTGTTCCCAGGAGGATGCATAATAATGCAGGCTCATTGATATCCATTTTGCCCGGAGCATCCACGAGTTATGAAATGAAAAACTGCAAACATTCACTTAATGGAAGTAATGAATAAAGATCGATAAATACGCCAACTTATTCACATGCTTTTCTAGGTTTACCAGACAGCAAATGCTCAAGTGACGTCACTTTCGTCAGAGAAAGTGACGATGTATTTGACCGTGTGATAAGGCCTTAATTCAACGACACTCCGGTTAACGAGTTCCATTTTATTTTGTATACTTTGAGTTTTCAGATATCAAAAATGGAGACGCTTTTGGAACAACAGCGTCGATACCACGAAGAAAGGGAGCGTTTGATTGATACTATGGTGAAAGAAATGTTGTACAAAAAAAGTTCTGTAAGTTTAAATATTCCTCTTATTTTTAAGCTCACAAATGTAATCCGGTATCTTTCTCTAACTTAAATCTTCGTTTTCGAACTTTTTAGTTATTCAATTGTATATTGAAAAATATAAAGATTGTGACATTTTATTTGGAGTTAGTTCAATTTTTAAAAGCATTTTGTAAGATCCTAATTTAGTGTGAATCTTATATCGAATGCAAACAGTGCGAAATTGCTAATCAAAAATATCTGATTAAATAAATGGTACAGTGAAACACTTAAAGCTATCCACTTTATTTATTAAGCTTTATTGATCACGATTATTTTACCTAAGAAGACTTCTTTTTTAACTTTAGTGTGTCAAAATTTCAGAATCGGTTTAGTGTTCTGAAATAAAAAATACTCTTGTGAACTGACATCGCCGGTCTGTGTTTCAGACAAAGTGTGAGCATGCGATATTTTTGGCATCTGAAGAAAGTCGCGTGCAGAGTTTATGTAGTTTAAAGAAACATCCTATGGTTTTGCCAACAGTAAGAGCAAGAATCTATTATATTAGGAATTTTTTTATAATTATTCCATAAAACCAGAATTTCTTAAACATTAGATTAACATCCCATAGGTATCAATGGGAATTGAAACTCTGTACAAAAGATGTGTGGCTGCATGAAATGGGCTTGCATCTGAGAATTGGTTTTTAAGTTTCTCTTAAGGCTTAATCTCTAGTTTACAGCTGGTACAACAGTTGTACCAGGATTTTTTTTACCTTTACTTTCAGCTCAGTATAACTGCTGTACCAACAAGTTTGGATTTTTTTTGGATTTTGTTTTTTGACCCACTTCAACTTTCCAGCTGGACCGTAATTGCCCCATAAAATTCCCTCCCTATTGTATCATACCACTTGTCGGGCCCTCCGATTTTACTGAGCCTAAGACTCTAAAGTTGGCCGGTCTGGGGTATCCCGCTATCTGTATCATACCACTTCCCGGGCCCTCCATTTTCTGAGCAAAGACTTTAATTGTTGGCCGGTTGGGGGTGTCCCGCTATTTCTGTATCATACCACTTAGGGTCGGGAAATTTCGTTCTTCTTTTGTTGTAATCCCTATTGCCGGTACTGAATTTTGTAATTCTTGTTTTGGCGACATTACTTTTTAAAGTGCCTGAGGGATATGGAATGAGTTAGCATAATTTCACTTGTGAGTAGTACTCAATTAAAAACGTAGATTTAAAAACGACACTCAACGGTTATATGCAAGACTTGCAATGTAGCTCTTTGTATTGATAAAAATTGCTCCATGAAGTCTCATACTACTTTATTGAACAAAACTAATGCCTGAAACCAAGATTGATTTTATTACAATATTAAGAACTGTTATTCTTATAAATTTCAAAGTGAAGCTCAAGCATTTCAGCAGGGCAAAAACTTGTGTATCTGAATTAAAATTAATTGGAAAAATTTAAGAACAACATTGGAAAAAAAATCTTAAGTGGGAAATAGCTGAATTTTATTTGCAATAAAAGTCACTGCTTTAGCAAAACTAACCAAATAAAAAAACAGCTATTTTTAGAACAAAAAATGAAATGAAACTCTATTTAGATAAATGGCTCTTTTCAGAATCAAAAAATCAAAACAGTTTCTGAGAGAGAGAAAAATATTGGGTATTTGCCGGGTTTAAATTTTAACCAAAAATTTTTCTGGAGAGAAACACTGCTCAGTAAATTGAAGTTTCTTTGAAACCAAAATAAATTAAAGCTTAAAAGCTTTTTTCAGAACCTAAAAAAAAAGCAATGGCACATTTTACTTTCATTTCAATGACAGTAAAATGTGGGATAGGCTTTCTTCAGAATAAAAAAGGGTGAAGTGAAGATTCTCCATTGAGAAAAATATTAAAAATTCTTTTCATCTTTAAAATTAAACGCATATCATTTGCTATATTCATAGCAAAAATTCTTTTTTGGAAAATAAAATTATTCATTCTTTTAATGAATGAAAATAAAATAAAATATTTGCTTATAGAGCAAGAATTAATAAGAAAGGTTTTTTGGTCGCTTAACAAAAACAGTTCTTAACAGCTAAAAAATCTTGGAAAATTTTTTTTACAACTGCATATTAATATAAGCTTATAGTTGAGTCCATCTAGTCAAATATTAAATATTTGAACAAAGAATTACTTCATATTTTGTATCATGCAGTGATGTGATAAAGATATTCTGTTCCCAAGACAAAATGTTACTTCCTGCATTTTTTTTAAATTATAAACTTTCATTCTTGAACTCTATATATTCCTTCTAAAATTATTTTCAGTTTTGATATTAAGTTAGCACTCAGTTTCATCATTATTTGTAATTATTTATAGAAATGATTTATTACTTTATAATTATTCATTCAGTAATGTAATTTTGAAAGATTGATGGAGATTCGTAAAATCTATCAAAATAATAATTAGATAATTTTTCTGTGTGTTCAAATAACAGAAAAGAAGTATTAAAATGCTTAGAATGTATAAATATATATTTTTTTTTGTTTGTGCTTTGTTTATTAAATTACATTTAAAGTAAAAGGACATACTTCTGATTGTTAAAAAAGCAAGCTCAATTATTTTATTGAGGTAATTTTTTAGATTTGGTTTTACATTTTTTAATAGATTTTATTTTTAATTGGATAAATAATTACATAATAAGAAAAGGGAAATATCAATATTGTGAATGAAGTTTAATTTTTTAAGGAATAAAACCTCTATTATATAAAAATTAATCTATGCTGTTCTTTTCATCAAGGCTCCTCTCAAATCAGTCCTGTTACAATCATTGTTTTCTTCACTTCTAAAATTTAAATTTTGTATTACGTTAAAAAAAAAACTGTTTCCTTTATTTCTTGACTGCACTGTAGATTAGTTGATAAATCATCTATGTAGCAGTTACATTCCAGTGGTAGATTATTATAATATATAATCCTGACAGGAATATCATTATTCATAAGCATATTATTATCTGATTAGATTATTATTATTGACTAGAATATTATTATGATAATATTCTGCTAGTAGATTATTTGATAAATTATTTATCCAATGAGAAATTTTTTTCATATGTATGTATTTTTAATTTTGTTATAAAGATCTTTCAATTCAATATCTCTTTTACAGAATCGTGACCAGATTAATTCAGATCATCGTCTGAGGATTCTGCTTGATGTAAGCTACTTTCATTGCAATTTTTGTATTATATATGCATTCCATTTTTTGAACAATTTGGTGTTGTTTCTACTATTGACTGTTATAATTATAAATTTATGGAAAACATTATTTTGCATTTTTTTACTTAAAGTAAATTTAAAAGTGCTAAAAAAAGATAACTAACAAATAGTACAATTTTCTTTTAAACTCAGTTCCTACTTAGGTCAACACATTTTTTTTTTATATTTTAGTTAATTTTTATCAGATAATTATCAAAAAATTATTGATTTTTGCAAGAATTGAACTCGCGTTTAACCAATTGAGTTACTGTCTGTCGATTCAATTTCCATTACAAGCTGCTAAAACTGTATTTAAAGTATTAACCCTTAACTGGGGAAGTGAGTCAAAGAGACCGCATTTCATTTACACTTAAATTAAAATTTCTAACAAATAAATTTGTATGAAAAACTGCCAATATATTTTGCAAATATTATTTTCGATATCTAGATATGTTTTAGAAAATTTTCAAAATATATTGTCATTGAAAAAAGTAAATGTACTGGAACATGCATTTTCGTCTTGAATGGCATGTTGCAATAAATAATATTCTTTAAAAAGCACATTATTTAATATCTTTAAAATCATATTTATTTTTCCAGTATATAATGTTATATAGCAAACAATGTAATGCAAAATTCAACAATTATATAAAGAAAAAAAAATGACTGTGCATAGAATTGGACTCTTTTTTTTTTATCGACTTGTGTGATTTTCATAGCGTGGTTTTCTAAAGCGTTTCAAGAATTAGTATAAAAGTCAACCTATAAATTCTGTATATATTTCTCTTGGTATATTAGTATATTTTATAAAATTTTCAAAATATATTATCATTAGAAAAATTAATTATGTTTGAACATACAGATCAGAATCGGTTGAAATCGAACTTTCATTGAAAAACTGTTCTGTAAAATTATCCATATCACTAGAATCACTTTCTGCTGCATGTAGAAGTATCTGAAGCACTACTTCATTTATAGGATCAGTATATAGGATGTTTTGATACCTAAGTTTTAGTGCCATCTGTTAAGTCTTGGGATATTAATATTTATCATTGGGACACTAACAGGGGGGTATGGCCACAGAGACTGCACTCAAATTATTGGAATTTGAGTGCAGTCTCACTTAAAAAAGTGCAGTCAATTAAAAATTTAGTTAATTGAATTATTAACTGAATTATTGAAAAAAGCATGAAAAAGTGCATGAATATTGAAGGTCACTAAACAAAATGCTGCAGGGTTAATCCAGTTGAGTTAAAACTGGAATAGGGTTGATCAAAAATCCATCGCTAGCATATGTCCCCAGTTCAGATTTAAAAATAAATTAAATTTAGTTAATTAAAATGTTTTTAAAAAAATTTTAACATCAAGTGTCATCCACTACAAGTTTAAAAAAAAATGTATTTGAACTTGAGTGAATGAGTAAAAAGTATTTTATTAATGATTGAAAATTTGAACAAGATATTTAAATATATATATATAAATATGGAGATAGTGTGAACTAATATTAGGAATTGAGAGAGAGAGAGCTAATATTTATAATTTTGAAGAGTATAAAACTAATTATCTTATACTATATCAGTTATGCCCGCAAGCATAAATGATATGCATACTTTTCTGTAGGTATATCCACTATGAAAATATGTACTATATGTGCAAATAATATCATTTTTTTTAAAATCAAATTTATTGAATATATTATAATTATCTGTTTGAATTGCATATTTTGCTGTTAATGTGCCTTTATATTCTGCATTTCAGTTAGAATTATTTTTGAGTAGTAAACATTCTTTTGTTTTTAACTATCACACATAAAATGATACCAAAACAATTTAAGTGAATATGTATAAAAATTGATTTATATTCCTTTCTAGAGACATATGGATTGCACTTATAATTTAAAGGAATTGTATGAAGATAAAGATGGGTAAGATGGAATTGACTTCATTTCTGTATAATTTTTCATACGATAATTCTTCTGAACTTGTTTCTTAAGATAAAATAGAAAGACCAAGAAAACTGTATTAAAAAACAGAATATACAATGAATTTTTATTCATTAAATTTTAGTTGTATAATTTTGGGAATATTTCATTAAAACCACAATTTGGGTTTTTTTTCTCATTGAAATATATTAGTATGCAATTAAATATTATATTTATATTACTTATATTTTATTAAACTGACAGGATTTGTTTTTGCTTTTTCCAAGGTATGTGTTCAAGATTTCTACATGCTTTTGAAACATTTTCTATTAGATTTCATAATTACAAGAGTCATTCAAATTTCTCATTGCTGAATTCAAGCTGAAGTTGATGAGTACAAAAATTATTTATGAAATGAAATAACATTTGATTTTTATTAGAGTTTATTAGTATTAAAAACAAAATTCTGTCCAAATATATGAATTATTGCAAAATAAATTAGCACTATCGCAAGGTTATTTTACTGCATGAAATAATACTCCCTATAGCTTTTACTGTACAATCAAATTAACCTGTTCTTAAAAGAGACGAGTACAGATTGGAAAGTTGAGTTTGGGATCAGTTTTAATATAAAGGTAGAAAGCTCTAAAGAAATTCATAAAAATGAAGCACAGTAGGATGAATCCAAATATCAAGAAAACAACCTTCAAATATTTTGCAAAGCTTACATACTTCTAAATTGTTATAATTGAGCTACTGATCAGCACAGGTGTCAAAATACTGGCTTTGTATCCATGAGTATTAGGGCTCATTGTTTTTATACTGGTCTTAAACATGGTCACATATGTGTAACGAAAAAGATTCACTTACTTATCCTCCAAAATATATTTGAATCAAACCCTATTACTTTAAATGTGAGCAGTATGCCTTCTAAACACAAATATATGTGTATTTTCTTTTATTGTTTGTGAAAAAAAAATGCAGCAAAATTTAATTTTACCATGTTTGTTATGTTTGAAGATTTAGCATTAACATTACTTTTAAGACTAGGACAAGGCTTTTAAAAAGTTCTTAATAGCATTAAAATATGTATCAATAATTAGATGCATTGATATATATTTCTAAATGTCAGGGATTAGATTTATTAGAATTATATCGAGAAAAATTATAAAGAGTATTAAAAAAATATGCATGCATAAAATTTGCATTTATAATTATTAAATATTTGCTATTGTATGTTGTTAGTGATATAAATTTAATAGCTTTAAATCTTCTTTCATTGATTTGCTGTATTTTTATAATATCAAAATCTGAATTATATGAATAATTTGTTTCTTAATGTAATGATTTATTTTTAATAATAGATTGTTCAATTATAATTTTTTTACTTTTAAATATTTTTATAACTGTATTAATTGCTTTTGATAATAAGCGAATCTTTTTTAAGTCTTAGGAAAGCAGAAATTGCTTCTTTGACTGGACCAAATGAGTTTGCTGAATTTTATTCTAGATTGAGAGAAATTCGAGAATTTTATAGAAAACATCCACATGAAGTAAGTTTTGTTTTAAAAAAAATTATTTAAGTATGTTAAATAAAATCATACAAACAAAAAAAGAGCAAATGCAATAATAATGCATTAAATTTTGATTTGATTCTACAGTTTTTATTATTTTTCCAAATCTGATTAATTGTTGGATTAAGTTTAGATTTTGTATGATTGTGAAACAGTCATTCTTATATTTGATTTTACTGTAAAAAAGAAGTGTTATGATTTACATATTTTCATTTATTTGTATTTTACGCAAGTGGATTTTTAAATCATGAGAAACACTTTGAAAGTAGATAAGACAAACAGAAATGAGTCCTTTTTACAATGGAATACAGGTTGTAATGTAAAGAGCTGAGCAAATCCTTCAGAGGATTTTTTTTTTTTTTTATTGAAATAGAGAAATGGGTGCTAAGGTTAGATATTTTTTTTTTAATGATACAACATAGTTGTATCTATAACACTAGTGCATTCATATATGGTATGACAGATAATAAAACAGGTATCAAGTAGGACACAGTATCAACAGCAAAACATTTAATTCATTTTAAATAAATTTTTCAAGGACTTGCTTTTGAAATTATAAATGCTTTTAGGTTCTGTTTCATGTAACTGTGTTGCATTGCCGTAAATTTACATTCTATTTAATTTTTGTTGTAAATTTTATTTGATATAACCTTTTATTTTACTTAGTTCATTGACAGAGGAACAAGCAATTCATCCTTGAACAGTTGTTGCAATTTCAGAATCAATTTTTTTAGTTATAATTTTGTGTTCCATAAAATATGTGTTGTCCTTTTTTAAATTTATTTTTACTTACTTTATTTAGAAATCCATTGAATAATTGCTTTTACATTTTAGATTGCATATTCTGTTCAAACAAATGTTATTTATTTCTGTTTTTCTAGATATTTAATTAAGAATGTATACATGTTTTTATATATTAAGGAATATTTATTATTTTGGATTTAGATACAAGTACCCATGTCTGTTGAATTTGAGGAGTTAAATAAGCTAAGAGAGAGTACTGAAGACAATGTACCAGATAGTATGATTTTCATTTTTGTTACTGTTATATAGTTTCAAAATTAATTTTAAATTGCAGTTTTTGTTGATTGTAATATTCTTATTAATCAAACACCATATGCCTTATAGCTTTGTGCTTTTAAAAAATTGATATCTCATTTATTAAATTGATATGTGAACATCTTAAATTGATTTGAAATTTTCTAATCTTGATTCAATAAAAGAGCCAAACATTGATTATAGAGTCCTTATAAAATCAATCATCAAACTTGTATGTAGAAAGAAGTAGATATGTGATACAAACAAATATTTTTCAATATTTTTTTTTCTTTAAAAGATATAACAGTGAAATATGTTACAGTTAAACTAAGAAATTTGACAATACTAAACTGAAATTGCCAAGCATCTTAGAAGCCATTGGCTGTGCTTTCATTAGTGTGTTTTAGCCTATTTGATGCAGAGGGACTGGAGCATTAATAATAAAGCTAATTTTGTTTCAACTTTAATGTTTCATTATTCATATCTATTGTGCTTGTGAAAAAGTACTTATTTTTCTGTCTGGAATTCAATTCAAATATTTCTATTATTATTTTAACTAGAGAATTTTGTGATATGGAATAAATAGACTTAGCCAAAGCATTATCAGTTTAATATTGCCATCATTTGTCATTTTAACTATGCATTTGTTACTATAATTTCTTTTAATTATATTCAACATAGAATTATCATTCTTTTAAAGTAAAAAACAAGTTTGGAAGAAATTAATTACTATAATTTTTACTGTTATTGTATTCTGAATGAAATGCTAAATTCCAATGCTTAGCTGTGATTCAAATAAGGCATGTTTTAAGTTTATTTGAGTTGAAAAGGTTTATTTCAACAACACACTAAAAGAAAAAGATAGTGATAAAGTTTGTTTTCTTTTTGCTGTATGTTCTTGCCATGAGTTGTTAAAATATTTGGTGCTGTTAACATGGAAATTGTGCATTGAAATTAAATAACCTGTAATTGGTAAATATTGTGATTGTTTATTAATAATTATGCATTAATAGCTATTTTAAAAATATATAGTTAACTATTTTAAAAATTAATAAATTAACTTTTGTTTTAATTTTTCTTTAATTTTGCTATCTTTGAACAAATATATTTAGTGGCTGTTCTTGATTGTCATTTGTATTATTTGCTTTTAAATTTGTGCAATTGTTGTAGCACATCACAATATTTCTTAATGTGACAACGTTAGGGATTAAGAATTTTTATAATATTAACTCACTGATAACAGTAAATGAATTAACTAAAATCATGTCTATATTTTAATCACTCCAAGGGAAAAGAATAAAAATAATTACTTTAGAGCTATTTTTATTTCAAAAATAACTTTAAAAAAATTCTTTTCTTTTTGGTTACTCATAATTATTTTTCAGCAGTTTTCTTAAATATTGTTTATACTTGTAATTTCTTAAAAAAATTTGTTAATGATGCTGCACAGTATATTCAAGAGTATTTTTGCATTCATCTGAAGAATTTCTTCAAAACATTTGTTTCTGATTGAATCATTCATTAACATTTATTGTTTGATCTTGCTCTCCAAAAGCTATAAATTTCCAAAATTTTACACACACAGAAAAAAGGAATAGAAAATTTCAATTGTGCCTCTGCATTGTGCTGTTGTATTATAAGTAAACTTTTTATATCTGTTGAGAATTTCAGTTTTCTTTAACATACAAATTAATTCTTTTTTAAAAAGTATTTATTTTGCTTTTGTAAACCAGTTGCAGGTAACAGTAGTTTATAGCCATTCAGATTTCAACCCACTCAGGGCAGTATAACTATCTTTTTAAACCAAGCCAGATCGCTGATAAAAAAAAAATGTAATGTTTATCAAATTTGAAAAATGATTACCAAGTATTTTCTTAGAAATGGAATGAGCAATTATATAAATATCTGTTATTAGCACTAGTTAAAAGTGATGGATTGATTGATTCTTTATTTCAAAACTGATAACATTAATCAATGTAATAATCCCACAAAATGAATAGTTTTCCTCGCATTCTGGTATCAGAAGATTTTGATAATGCATGGTAAATGAAAACATTATTTGTGATCACATTATATAAGGTCTACAGTAATTAATTTTGCAGGTACCATTGTTAAAGTAAAATATCTATTTGCTTGGCATTAAGCATAAAGATATTTTGTATGTAATTTCATCCTTAAATCATTTATCTTTAAATTTATTTTAAATTTTCATCTGTTATTGCTCTCCTCCCCCCCTTTTTTTCTTTTCTTTTTTGATATATTGAGTCTAATATATCTATTCACATGTTGATTGTGTTATGATGGTGCCTGGTTGCAAAATTTTTGATTGTGCCGATTTTTGTGATTTGGCTGCCAAAGAAAGGGAAAAATACTTTTCCTTTATTATATGTGAATTCCATGTAATCTTTGTTTTATTTTTTTTCAAGATATGGTTGATTTCACCGATGAGGAAGGATATGGAAAATTTCTTGATCTTCATGAATGTTATGAAAAGTTTTTGAATATTCGTGGAGTTGAGGTAACTTTTATTGCCAGTCTTAGTTTTTGAATTTAATGTGTTGTATTTTGATGTAAATTTGCAAATCATAAATATTTTTCAATCAAATGATGTTTGCTTGATTTTTTTTTTCAATATATAGAAAGTTGATTATTTGACATACTTGACAATTTTTGATCAAGTTTTTGATATACCAAAAGAGAGAAAGAATACAGATTATAAAAAGTAAGAGCATTTTTTATCTATTTAATTATTTTGAAATATAAAGGGAATTCAAAACTTATAATTTGTTTTATATTATATGAGAATTTTTCTTCCTATATCTGTGTAATGCGAACATGCAATTGCAAATTGCATAACATGAAAATTGATCCTGTTTTTATTGTTGAAAATGGCAACAACCAAACATTATACAAATTTGACAGACATTCAAGAAACATTTTTACAAATGCACTTAATTTAATGTTTCATTTTGTTAATGCAGCCTGAAAATATATGAAATGCTATAAAAAGAATTTGTGAAAGTTTTAAATCAATGTGAAAAAAAATGTAAAAGTAATCAAGATTATAAGAATAAGCAATTAGCTATTTTTATTAAAATTATTGAGCTAAAAATAGCTTTAACACATTGAATATCAAATAACTTAACCGTGGTTTCCACTTGCTATTTAACTATAACAAAATTTTTATTTAATTAGATAAGCAGTCTGAATATCAGATGTGAGGAATGATATAGAATATTTTTATAATACCCAGATAAGTTATGACTTTATTTGTTTATGGAACTTATTGTTTATAAACTATTGTCTCACAATATTGATTTTTGCATTATCTGATAAAATTATCTTTTTAAGCCTATCAATTTCATTTTAATGTAATTTTTATCTTTAAGACCCATCTTATCAACTCATCTGTTAACACATCAGTTACTTGCTTTTGTCTAGTTAAGAATAAAATTAAAAAAATTATTGCTTTCTTCAGATATTAACTCAGTTCTAGAAGGATTTCTATTTTTTTTTTTTCTTTTGTAGAATATGCTCTTTTTTAATTTGCACACAGTAATTTGAAATAGATTGATTCAATTAAACAACATTAAAAGTGGGTAATTTGGGTGTATGCCTGTGTGTGGGGGGGGATGTTGGTAAAAAGTGTTTGATTTTCCCAAAAGTGCGAAGACATTTTTGTCTATCCAGATATTTTATACAGTTATGAACAGTTTAACATGGGAATAAAGGTTATTATTTGGTTGCATGTAATGATAAATTTATTACTTGAACCCATAAGTTTTTAATAATCATAATATATTTTGTAATTTTTTTTTCTTCAGTTGTTGGACCAATTTTACAAAATTTTAGTACTTACAAAAAAGACTTTAAATTCGATACTTAAATTTTTTATAAAGAAGTAAAGTTTTTTAGAACTTTATATATATAATATGGTTTTTGCTCCTTGTCCTTTTATTACAAAAATTCTTAGAGATTCCCCTTCCCTATTGAAATCTCTGTACATAATAGAAGTTTGTCCTTATTTGTGTAGAACAGGAAGTTTCCTTTGAGGTATTAGAGGTGCACTAACAGCTTATTTTTCAAAATTTTAACAGGAAGTTTTATTAAGAAATAAAATAAAAAGAATTTTGAAATATCTCTACTATAGCATATTATTGCAGAAAATTTACTTTTACACCATCTGAAAGTTAAAAAAAAAAATCAATTGTACTAACTTTGTTTCACTGGGTGTATTTTTTTCTGTAATGTTAATAATATTTCAAAAATTAGTTTTTGACCCTAATAGTAACAGCAATTTTTGTTGTAATGAAATTCAGAGCAATGTCATTGTTGCATTCAATCATGTTAAATGTGTTAATGAAAGTATTTTTTTTTAAAAGCTTTATTTGTATTAATATAAACTTTTAAAAGCATTCTTTTTGTTGAAAAAGATTCTCCAAATGAGGGATGCTATTAAATTTTTTGGCAATACAATATATCTGTTATCTTGCTTGGGCATGAAAAAAAAAAACTTTTTTTTAATGAAGCTATTTTTTTTTTTTTTTTTTTTTTTGTATTTATGAATATATGAAGGTGCTTTTTCTTAGGTGAGGGTTAAGCTGAATAAAAAATGTTTATTTTAAAAACCTTTCCTTGTTATATATCCTTTTGTCAAATTCAGATTAGTATCATGTAATTCATTGAGCAATAACATTATTCTTTCCTATTATGACAAATATATAAACTAAAAAAAGCTGAATTATTACTTAATATTAATATTAAATATTTTTCTTCTTTTCTTTAGATATATAGAAAGCTTGCTAGAGTATCTAGAGAGTTACATATCTCGTATTAAGCCATTGCTTGATCTCAATGAGGTATCTTTTTTTTTGTTTTAATTATGTTTCATTCTATAGTCCATACTATGTTGAAACAGAAAAATCAGCACAAAGTAATGATATGCTCGTTAAAATAATGAATATAATTTCGATGTATTGCATACAAATTTGTATATTTCAATTTAATTAATTTTAAATACTTCAACTAATATTTTATTTAAATTTAAATACTTCATGATCCTAAGATCTGAAAAACTTAAAGCTTTTCTTCTGCTTTTAGTTTTTCAGATCTTAGGATTGTAGTATGTTTATTGCATCCATTTAAGATGTCCTTGAATTTTACTGATTAAGTTTTATTACATTTTTAAAACAAGGTAAATTATTTGTTAAAAAAAAAAACACTGTACTCGTCTTTAAAATGAATGAAATCAAATAAAACTAACTTGTTTTAATTTGGAATTGAGCTTTTAATTTTGTTTTTGTTTAGTTAGAAGGAGCTTTTGATCTTGAAGATTTCCTCCTGTATAAAAAATTTCAACCATAAGTTTTGAATTCTATTGGGAAAAGAGATTGAATTTCATAAAAGTTATTTGCTGTTCCTTCTTGATTTCACTGTCAGTTCCCTTTTTGAATTAATTGGAAAAATTTTTAACTGAATTTTATGGTATATTGTTATTATTTTTAAGATTTAGAGAGTTAAACCATTAGCATAATATGACACATTTTAATCTGAAGTTTTGGATACAATAACCATTACTTAAGCCATTTATTTCATAATTGAACAATTATGACTAATGCATTATTTATTTCTAATACTTTTGATTTACAAATTGACTGAAATTTATTTAAATAATTTATGTTAATTACTGTTTTGTCACTTACATAATAATTAAGGGATTATAAAATATAAGTTGAAGATTTAATCATACTTTTAAAGCATTTAATATGTTGTAGAGCATTGATTTCAGTTAGGAAAATATTTATTTTATTAATTTTTTCATTTGATTCATGAATGTCAATGTTTTTTACAATCCTTTATTTTCAGGAGATGGATTCTGTGTTAGTTGATTTTGAAAAACAATGGGAACAAGGCAATTTTCCTGGTTGGCAAGTAAGAATAAATTTTTGTTCAAATAATTCACAAATCTGTTGAGCAAAAGTTAAAATAATAATAAAAAAAATTTAAAATTCCACCCAAGCATATAACGTTTAAAAGAGTTTGTGATTGTTGAAATAGAATAAAAAATGTCGCCATTTTTAGCAAATAGGAATAATAATAGCATATTGTTAACAATTAATTTAGACATGATTAAATATAGTCCACTTGACTTATCGTATCTCTTTATATTCAAAAGTTCTTGCAGGAAGTGAGAAAAATTGACAGCTTTAACATTATCTTGAAGTGAGAAATTGCCCTTAATTTTTTTTGCAGAATTAGGTGGATAGAGAATGTAGCTGCTGTTAAAAGAATGATGGATAGGTTCACACTGTTAAGAACTTAACAAAGAAT
Source organism: Argiope trifasciata (assembly GCA_026543055.1). Taxonomy (NCBI): domain Eukaryota; kingdom Metazoa; phylum Arthropoda; class Arachnida; order Araneae; family Araneidae; genus Argiope; species Argiope trifasciata. The sequence goes on along the minus strand of JAPMOQ010064483.1, from coordinate 2,278,836 downwards.
AAGTTAATAATTACTCTACTGCAAAATCTAAGTAATATGATTTTGTTTTTCAGTTTAGTCAAAATCTGACCTTTTCTGTTAATTTTTTTTTCTTTCGAAATTTCTTAAATTCTATATGTGTATCACTTTTCTCTTTAATCAAACACATTTTAAAAAACTCAGTGATCATCAACTTTAGTAAAATCATTGCATTCATTCATAAAGTTATTGATTCAATAAGCTATTCAGAGTTAATTATTTGCATGGAAGCACTTTCACTACTACATCAATCTTTCTCTAAGTTCTGCTAATTGCTCGACAAGAACTCGGGTTTTCACAAAATTCAAATGGATAATCTATGTTTTCTTAGTTTGTAAATTAGAGATGCCTTGGGCACAAATGTGTTAAAAGAATTTTCTATGTGCTAGTTCTCTTCAACATTTCCCCCTCTTTATTTTCTTTTTGAGAATTTGTTATCGTAAACTCTTTTTCATGTTTCTTTCTCTTTTGTTGTTTTCATTTATAAATTATATTGCCTTGTTCTTTTACCATTGCTTCTTTCTCAGGTGGGTCAGTTAAGATGAAAGATTTTTAAATTATTTTTTAGAGTGTATCTCAATTTTTTTTTGTAGATTAATCCTTAGGGTGGAATCTGATACACAAGAGGACCAATAATTAGAACTACATGAATCAAATAGAAATCAAAATAAATCTCATTAATTATAATGTGCTACAACATGTCCTAAAGTTTCCTTTTACTAAAACTTGTTCTAAAGTTTCAGTTAATTTTATTGATTAAAAAAAAAAACTATTGCAATTAATGCGTCTTTCTGAAATTGAATACATAAATAAAATCAATCAATCAATAAAAAAAAAGTTCAAATAATATAACTTATCTTAAATCAATTTAATTAAAAAAAAAAAACTTCCATGGAAAGTGCATGTTGCAACTTGCTCCAGATTTTCCTGTATATATAACAAAAAGGAAATACATTTAAATTTGTTTATCAAGCAGAAATTAAGCAATCATGAAAAATACTCTAAAGAAAAATATTGTGGTATTGTATATTAGAAAAGATGATACAGAGAATGAAATTGATTTATGAATTTGTAGCTTCTAAATGGGTAATAATTCAGAACTTTTCATAAAATTCTTAATATTGTTCTAAAGTTGATGATTCAAAGAACATGCTCCTTTTAACAGCATTTGAAATATACTTTTTTCTAAATAATTTGGTAGATTTAAGTATAATACCTTACGTCTTACTTACTTACATATTAAAGCAGCATATAATTAGAAGTAATTATTCTTTTCTTATCATTGTTTTATAATATTTTTTTTAGTTCATTATGCAATTTTCTTCTTTAATCAGAAAGAAACTGAAAGTGCTCTGACGCATTCTGGTGCTCACCTGGATTTATCTGCCTTTTCATCATGGGAGGTATGTTCCCTATAATCTATTAAATGTTTTTATTTATAATCATATTATAATAATTATATATATATTGGTTGCATATTATAGGATCTTCAGGAATATGAGCCAAACTATTATTTTCTAATAGTTTGGCTCAATAATTGGACATATATTTCCAGTTTTTTAAGTCTTATAAAATAAAAAATAACTATTTGCTTGAAAACAAATTAATTTCTATAAAATTCAATAATAAAAAATTACAGAATTTTTTAATGGTCATTGTAGCAAAACACATGTTAATTAGTAAAATGCTTCTCTTGCACTCCTCGATCAGCACATCGAGTTTAATTTTCTATCCATAAAATCTGCTCAGATACTTTTTCATACTTCAGCCTAATTTTTCAAAGACTCATCCATTGTGTATTACAAGAATTATATGCATATCATAGAAGGTTATTAAAAGAAGGGAATTCTGAAAGTAGTAATGTAGTTGTTGGTGCTTATTAATTTTTTCAAAAAAAAGATAAAATGTATGACTTAAAATGTTTTGAAAACTTGTTTAGAATGAGCACTGTTGGTGCATACAAAGCTGCTTTCATCTAACACTCTTGACAAGTTGGGCCATTATCTGTGTAAAAATCCTTTCCTTGCTTGGGATTTCTTAATGCAAGTGATAGAGACAGTGACCGCTTCCAATTTTGGGCCTAAATTTTTATTTACATATTGATATCAGACACAGCACAAAGTAATACACAAAATAAGAAAAGAAATACAGACACTCAAACTAATCGATACAGATTGTGATCAGTGCAACGTTCTTCTCTCCGGTTTCATACCCATCCCTCACTACCTCTTACCCTTAATACTCTCTGTTAGACCAGTAGTGGTTGCTATAAATGGTGAGAATGGATGCCAAAATTGGCATGTCTTACATGCCCTATCTAAGCATGAAATTAGCCCACAGTGGCTTATTTTATTATATTCATTCATTATATATAGGTACACAAAAACTCTATAGTATAACTTACAAAATCAAAAACAAATGTATTCAAAACTAATATAACATGTAGACTAGTTTTATACGTATACAAATATAAAAAATCCAGGCATAAATTATTCAGTACATGTGGTGGATCATTCCAGTTGTGATAGGGCATCTGCACCTTGATGCTGTACACCGGGTCTATGTGTAATGGAATGATTACTCCTTTGTAAAGCTAAAGCCCAATGGTTAGCTTTGGACTTAGAGGAGTGGTTTAGTTCAGATATTTAAGGAGATTATGATCGGATATTATCTCTATCTTAGCCCCATAAATCCAATAATCAAATTTATTCAGTCCATATACACTGCCCAAGCTTCTCTCTCAATGCATGCCCAATTTTATCCAGTATGGAAAAAAATACTTTATATATGGCTATTTTAACCAGCTTAGTGTATTAAGGTCTTAGAAAAATTGTACACCATGCGGAGGATAGCATTAATAAGCACATTTGTCTGATTGGATTGGTCTCATATTACATGATTTATTATGCTTCAAAAGATTGAAATTTTAGGCTTATTTGAATGTATTCTCCCCTCACATTATTTTATTCCCTTCTACTAGTTTTTGTAGTATATCTTAATGCATATTTATAACTATGAGCTAAATGCATTTGTAACTGATTTCCTTTTATAATTTTTGACAAATATCTTTTAGGAACTGGCGTCATTAGGATTGGACAGATTGAAATCTGCTTTGATGGCCTTGGGATTGAAATGTGGAGGGTAAGTTGAAACATTCAATACCTGCCTAGCAAAAAGAGAAAGAAATAATAATAAACATATTTAGATCTTCTCTCTCCTATTTAAAACATCATATGAATATAAATTTTAAAAATAAACTGAATAAAAAGTAAAAATTTATTAAAATCATTTGAACTTAAAAAATGAAAGTTGGACCTTTTTATAATGTAAAAAAAGAATATGAATTTTAAGCTTAATTTCTTCCCAATTGTTTTAAAGTAATTCTTAATTTTCTTTCATTCTTTGCCTTATATAACAGTTTATGAAATCAGCATTATGTTTTAAATTGAAAGTATATATTTAAAATAAGCATGATAGGTGCTTGTATGAAGTGAGCACACTATTCTTTATGCAGATGAATATCTGTGGTTTCTTCTCTCATTATAAGGGGGTGCCAGTTCTGGTATTGTCCTTGTCATCTGACCGTAGTTCAAAATGACGAGGTCTGTGCCAAAATAGCCCTAGTGTTGCTTTACAAAGGGACGCTAATGTAACTAAACTAAACTCATTTCAATCATTTACACTGTTCTTCCCTGTAAGCTCTTTATGTGTGATTATTGCATTGAACTGGAAATGCTATATGATCTTTTATTTGCCGTTACTCTGTATGAGTGTGTAATAAATGTGCTATCTGAGAGAACCATGATTGGGCTCATGTTAAAAACCAACAATAGACATGTTTCATTTTAATATTATAAAAAAAATGGGGAGAGGGGGTTTCTTTTTGTTGTTATCTTCTGTTGTTATATTTTGGTAATTCCTCCAAACTTATATTCCTTACTAATACACATCACTGTGTTTTCATCTTGTAAATATAATAAATTTCTTCATTCATATGTACAGAAAACATGCAACATTCTGCAGATTTTAGAATGTTATGTAATTTATAACTTTTTCTTTAAATCTGGATACCGTTTATTTCATGCTCCAGGTAAACATGTAATAATCTTTAAATGTTTGTAATTAATTATTTGTACTATAAAGACAGTAACCATGATTTTTTAATTGTTATATATTCAGTACTTTGAATAATTTTTTTTTGAAAATTATTTAAACCTTTAATTAGTGATAGAATTATTGTCTCATAAATCTCTTCTCATTTCGAAACATTAAAATTTACTGTCTGTACAATGCACTAAATGCAGCAAATGACTGTAGAATTTTCATCACAAATTAAGTGGTAAACATGGTTTTAAGTATAATATATATTTTTTTTATGTGAAATGATACAGAATGATTGATAGTATTTATTCATACTTTATACAATAGATAATAATAAAATAATAATAAAACATTTTTAGAGACACATGTACTCTTAAGTAAATTTTTGAAAAAAGAATGAAATTTCATTTAATAATTTTATTTTGGGTTATGGAAGCTCAACTTTTTTATTGTAGTACATTATTTAATGTGTGTGTTATGTAACTTTATAATGAAATTCACTTATAAATTTTTATAAATTTAAAATCATCAACTTCTATTGTATTGTAACACACCATTTATTAATATTAATTAACATCATTAAGAAAAAGTTTTGAAATGTTACTAAACATGTCTTATCCCACCCACTGCAGAATTTATTTTTTAAATGCACATTACATAAAGCATGCTATATGTAAATTTTATTTGATTGCTAGTTTATAAACACTAATATTTATGTTTATTATATATTTAAAATATTTTTATTTTATGAATAGTAAAATGGAAATAATGAGAATTTGTATTTACTTCTGAAAATAATATTTTCTGTTATATAAATTATTTGGCATATCAGTTAGAGTCAAACAAAAGGGTATAGTTACTCTTTCTGATGGAGAAATTAGAAATAGATTCTAATATTTTCTAATCTACATATAAATACAGTTGTCTCATTCCTACTACTCTCACCTACATGTTTTTTTGTGTGTGTGTGTGCATATGATTGGAAAATAGAATTGTTCTGCATTGAAGTTTTATGTGTGCTACAAGTTTTAATTTTTACAATATTTTAAACAATTGTTTGATACAAATTTCTCTGATTCATAATAAAATTCAAAGGAATTTGCTAATATTTGGTTTTATTTAAAGCATTTTAAACTTTGTTTTATTAGAACCCTCGAAGAAAGAGCCCAGAGACTTTTCCAAACAAAGGGAAAGAAACTCAGTGAGTTGGATCCATCTATGTTTGCTAAATCCAAACCAGGTAAAGCTGGACGTCATAAGGATGTTGAAAGGCAAAAGGAATTAGCCATATTAGAAGCCCAACTTTACAGATTAGTTGAAATTGTATCTGTAAGTCGTTATTTTATTATTATTATTATTTTACATAAATGCTTTAAAAAAATACTGACTTTGTTAATTGGGAATTAATGATTAATAAGTTATGATAATTAATAAGAAACTTCTGTACCTTTAAAGATAAAAACTTCCTAGTTAGGTGAAATTTGATTACTCAAGTAGGTTTTTCTAGCTATTCAGGATATATTCATCTTAATATGTCAAGATTAACATTTTTTTTTCTTCTGTTGTTAAACATTGCTTTCTTACTTATTTGTACATTTACTCAATATTGTTTTAAGATTTAGAAATAATCCATTTAACAAGTTCCTAAATCTAAAGTTTGAAATGATTTTTTTTTTTCATAAAATACAGTGGGAAAAATTATGAAACTTTCCCATAGTATGCCTTAAATTATAAGGAATCCAATTACAAAACCCAAAAGAGAATTAACATCCAGTATTATGTATTAATCTATGATTATTAAATCCAGATGTTTTCTTTTCTTTTTTTTTTAAAGTGCAATGTTAATGACTACAAAAAACTAACAATGGAGAAACTTATTTAATTCTTAAAAAAATGAAAGTTAATAAGCAGCAGTGTAAACTTTCATTGAATATGTAAAGGAGAGATCTGTTCATTGTATAAGTTGTATTACTGATATTTTCATATGTTATTGTATTTTGATTCCCTTTCCTCCTCTTATTTTCAGGTTGTTTTATTTTTAGCATTGTGTGATTTGTTGGAAAAGTTATTAACATTTTTTCTGACTATGAAGCATGTACTTATGTCTAAATCATTGTTTGAACTAAGTACATTTCGAAACCAGCTATCCATTCTAGTATTACAGATTAACTGCTGCTAATTTAAGTGTAAATTTAATTTACACAAATTAATGCACTAATTTAAATGTATTCCTTAAAACTGTACAAATTCTTATGTATTGTTCTGAAAAAATTTCAAAAAAAAAAAAAAAAAAAAATTAATTGATTTAAGATAAATTCAGCATTTAATTTGATTTTTCAAAATATCTATATTTTATATGCATTTTGTCATTTATGCCCTCATGCTTTAATATATTCTTTCTCCATATTAATCAATTACTATATAATAATGGTTTTTGAGGAGGAATAATATATTAAAATAGTCATTTATATTATTACTTAAGAATAGGATAATTATCAAAAATATTTCATTGTTTCATTTGATTAAATTTTCTTTATCGAGATTATTTGTTATTGTTAAAGCAAAGTTTATAAAACAAAACTATGTTGTACTATTTAGGAGCAGAGGCAAGCTACTAAAGAAAATGTGCAAAGGAAACAAGCACGTACTGTTGGAGAGAGGGAAGAATCTGATAATGAAGCTTCTGAATCAGATTCTGATGATGAAGATGATAATGATGTCATTTATAATCCTAAAAATTTGCCATTAGGTTGGGATGGAAAGGTTTGTTTACCTATATATTTACCTTACATTTACAAAATTATAATTATCAATTCTTTAATGTTAAAAAAATGTACTTATCAATTATAGATGCATATATTTGAAAGATGAATATGAAAGTTGTTCATTTAAAAAAAAAATAAAGCATCATTTAAGATATTTAGTTTGAAAATTTACTTATGAACAGATCTAAAAATATTAATCATCACCTATACTCTTAAACCATGTTAATCTTTTATGTGCAAATCTTTATACATTTTCATTTCTTTTAGCCAATTCCATACTGGTTGTACAAATTACATGGGCTAAATATAACTTATAGTTGTGAAATATGTGGCAATTTCACATATAAAGGGCCTAAAGCTTTCCAAAGACATTTTGCTGTAAGTATTATATATAAAAATTAACCTATTATTATAGCAACGTGTGTGTGTTCTTCCTTTTGTAAAAACTAGTTTTTAATTATTCCTTTATTTCTCTAGAAGAGAAAAATATTTCTTATCTGTTGTGTTGAATTTATGAAAGCATGCTGAAAAATAAATTATGTCATTATTAATTATGTAAAAGTTATTTATAAATATGGAACTTTATATTCTATACATCTGAAAATTACAATGCTACATTGCTTTTTAATTTTAAAATTGAAGCACTTGTTAAAATGTTTGAAATCCCTTCTATAAAAAAAGGGGGGAGAAGAAGAGTAGTTATGTGTCCCCAACTTTATAACTGTACCTGTATAAAGTTCACAAAAACCTGTATAATAGAAACCTATAAAGAGATAGTTATAATAGAAATATACTGATTAGCTGCTATATTTAAAAACCATTTGGAAGTGCTTTTAATATAATAAAACTCTTTTTAATGCTTTAAACTGTTTTTTTTTGGAGGGGGGGGGGGCAGAAGTATTCATTTTATTTTAACGAAAATATTTTTAAATTTTCCGTTAGGAATGGAGACATGCTCATGGAATGCGGTGTTTAGGAATTCCAAATACTGCCCACTTTGCTAATGTTACTCAAATTGAAGATGCTCTTGGTTGTAAGTAATTCTTTTTACAAAATATTATTTTCATTTGATTTGTAAAAATTTGCATTATTTTGATCTAAAAAACATTGCTCTCATTGAAATATCCTTATTAGAACTGATCTATTTAAATGTAATTAATATACTTCGATAAAATTTATATTTTTATATATTATCAATTTTCTGTGTTATAAAATTTTGCAATCAAACAAATAAAGGCAATTTAAATTATATGGTCCTGTTTCTATTATGCTAAAAGACACATCATGTCTTGAATCTGGGATTCGGTCATTACTACATTTTATCTAAGAAATCCAACCTATATTTCGTCGTTATAAATATATATATAATCATTATTATTTTATTTTTCAGTGTGGCAAAAATTAAAAGAACAAAAGCAGAAAGAAAGGTTCCTTCCCAGTAATGAGGTAATTATTTATTGTAAATTTTGCATTAGGTTATAACAAATAAACCGGTTAAGTAACTGTTGAATTTTTCTTTTATAGGAGGAGTATGAAGATACACAGGGAAATGTAGTAAATAAGAAAACTTATGAAGATTTAAAGAGACAAGGTCTGTTGTGAAAAAAAAAAGCTGCAAAAACAAATGTATAAAATGAACTGAATTATATTTCCATTTGCATTTCATTTACCATAACATTTTCTAGAGAAAAAAAAAAGTTTTCTCCAAGAAATAAATTTGCTATCATCATTTATTTTTGTTTCATTATATATATACTAAGAAAAAAATCTTAATTTACTTTGTTTTTTGAAATATACATTAAGCTATTTTTGGAGCATAGTGTGAAATGGATGTAAAAATTAAGTAACATAGTGGAAAAAAATTAAGTACTCTCATACATACATGAAAACATAATTTCAAGTTTTTAAATCTTTTGATAAATTATAGTTTATATCTATATAATATGCTTAAAAATTTTAATCAATGTTTGAATCTAGCCTCATCTCTCTTTTATTTAAATTGGCGTTATTATCTTCAGCAGTGATTAATACAAAGAAACTGAACATTTGTACTAAGAACAAACTGAATTGAATCAATATGTGTTACAAACATAAGAGATTCAAATAAATGATAAATTCTACAAAAAGGGGTTCACAAAATTATTTTCACAAGCAATTGGGCGGGGGAAAAAATTATGCTAATTGTACAAAAAAAACTGTAATCAATTATGTATTAGTTTAGAAAACTTAATTATTTTGCTTGATATTACTGACAGATTTTTTATCAAAACAGCTTTAAATTTAATTTTTAAAAATATCAGAAAAAAAATTATTTAATAAACTTTTGCATCTTAATAATTTTTAAATGCATAATTAAAAAAAATTATGCATAAGGAGTGACTTACTATTTACCTCCCCTAATTTTTAAAATATTCAACTCAAATTTTAATATTAAAATAACAAAAACAGACAATACTATGTTATGCTGATAATTTAACTAATGCATGCAGCTTTTATTTTAACATTATTTCTATTTAAAAAGAGGATTATATAAGGCATCTTTTTTTCATATAAACAGTAATGTAATATTTCATATTTATATGAAGAGAAATAATAAGCATAGAAATGTTATTAGTACAGCTAATTTAACATTTTTAAAAAAAAATTATTCATGATTCAACATTACATGAAAAGTTTTTGTCCCCCCCCCTTCCCTGTCCTTTTCCTTTGAAGGTTGTTGCACTTCGCTGTGATTGAAAAATTCTTTGTTTCATGATTTTTTCTGTGAATAATATATCTGGATTGAGGAATATATTCAAAGTAATGTTGGTAGCATTAATTTTCTATGGAGGATAACAATACTGTATGCGATACTTTACACTTTGTGTTCATCAATAGATTTTTGCATCAGATTTCTTTATTGGAACTGAATTCCAAGCATATGTGCTATGAACTCACTTCTTTCGTTCAAAAAAGTGGGTTCACTAAGAAGATGGGTAAGAATTTATTGATGGAATGGGAGTGGCTGGTATTTTTCTGAACCTTTAATAGAAGACACAGCCTACCAAAATACTATAGGAGAAGGTCAGATTTGTAAAGCTATTAAAGAGAAAAATCCTATTAATATCATAGTTAATACAAGCCATCAAAGTAAATAAGAACTAGCCGCAGAAATACACAAAAGAGTGTTAGGAAATATTATATGAACACTCTTAAAAGGGTGTAAAAATATATTTTGTGCCACAATATTCTTTAATGTTATGGGGGAAAGTAAATTAGAATTTTAATTTCTCATTAAAAGTTTGCAATATCCATCCTTAGGGAACCTGTAACATCCAAAAAATAATTACCTGCTTAATTTCATGTCCCTTACTTCTGTGATGCTCTGTGTTAATCAGGCAAATCTTTATACATTAAGAAAAAAAAGATTGTATAAAAGTTACGAAAAGAGAAGGGGATAAAATAAATGATAAAGTTTCTTAAAAACCATTTGAAATACCAAACTTAGTTTTTGTTTTTAAAAACATCTGCTAATTTTTGGCAAGATTGAAAATTATAATTTGTTGAACCAAAGAATGGGAATATTTTTTTAAAAATACACTGGAAAAAAATGATTGAAAACATCTTCAAATTAAAATTTCATTTCCCTGAATTTTTCGTAGTCGCACAACGTAAAAGATATGATGAGTTGCACAGTTTTCGCAATGTAACTATAATGCACTGATCATTTCAGAATTATTATCATTCCCCTTTTGCGATATTATTTTGATGGTATAATCAATAAAATAATATACTACTATCTGAATGCGAGAATTTCAGTTTCTCCAAAAGCGACGCATATTGTAAAACTGTATGTTGAAATAAAAGCAAACAAAAAAACATATACAGAACATGAATATTTTTAATATTTTCCAATTACTAATATTAACCTTATAGATTTCCAAGAATAAAACAGCTGAATAGTAAACTTCACTAACTTACATAAACATTTAATCATTTTGCAAACAATAACAGATAAAGCTACAATAAAAACTTTCAAAAAGCACATATAACTGTACACTAACATTACTTTAATACCAATTAGCAAATAATTTCTGAATGTTTATAAATATCTTGCAAGATCAACACTAAATTGGAATACATTTCCACAATCAAAAAGTTATCTTCACATAAAAACTAACAAAATTTTTTGAAATTATTAATACTAAGCTGAAGCTACAGCAAATCAGTGAGTTTCTTAAAAGTGCAAGTTGGGAAAAAAACATGATTTCAGGCATTTGCACCTTTCCCATTATATAAAACTTTAGTTTTCATATAATATGAACACAAAGTTAATACTTGGCAGTGATCAATAACAAAAATTAAATGTATATGAAACACAAAGTAAATGAGGTAGTTATAAAAGTTAAAATAAAAAAATAACATCAAATTATAAATAGTACAACCATAATAACAACATAGAAGTATTTCTCTCAATATAAGGGTATAAAACGCTAAATAACAGCAAAATATCTCAATCAAGAAATGTTACAAATTGAGCCTTGAAATGTAAGAATAAAATTTTCTCAGGTAACATTAACTGAACTCTCAGATAACCTACATTCTATAAGGAATTTGATATTTACATACATTTTTTTAAACATTTACAATCACCGGGATACTCTCAAATAAATTTAGGTCATATTTAATATATTCATAAAATGTAACTTCAAAACACCAAGGTTTTAATAAAAATTAGCATTAAATATAAATTAAGAAATCAATAGAATTCAAAATATTTTATTTTCACAAGGTGCTCAAAGATTCTTAATCTGCCAACTCCAAAGAACATAATAATAAAAATAAAATGACCAAAAAAATTTATATTATTAAAAATACAATAAATAATCCTCACTTGTCAAGAAAAACTATTCTGAAATATGTAAATTAGCTCCAATATAAGTGCAACATTTAAAATGCACATACTTAAAAAAATAAATTTGTGCATAAACACAGACAAATGAAAATTATACCTTTAGCGAATAAATAGTCTCATTTGATGCAATTAATTTCATTCAGGAATGGAAGATTTAACTAAAATCAATTTTAAATTGTAGTTAAAAAATACAAAAATGTTAATAATCAAATATGTATGCTTTAACTAAAATGTGCAACATTTTTATTATAGTTTAAAAATTATTTAAATGAAATAAGATGAACACAAAAACATTATTGGCTGAAACAAGTTTGTGTTTTATAATATAATAACATGCAACACAAGACTGCAAAAAAAAAAAAAAAAAAAAAAAAAATTATAAATGCTTTGAGAAGAAGTTTGAACAAATACTATACAACACAAAATCTTATCACAGATTTTTTTGTACAATAAATAAAATGATGTAAATGGCAGTCAATATATAGATGTATATATATGTTTATTACAAATAACAATTACGTGATTTCTATGAAAGAAACTGATGCATGCTTTGGGAAACTGAATTTAAAAGCAGGAAATTCTAAGGAAGATACATGAAATGCTGTATATCTTGAGGAACAATTGCTGAACAGTTTACATAAGTTGTGCCCAACAAACAAGTTGCAATACTTTTGCACACAACTAATGCACTCTAAAATATTTAAGCTTTCATATTACTTTATATTCATTCACAGAATGCATAACACTAGATAATCATGAAATAAAAATGCAGATAAATGAATATTTATCTTTTATCTGCCTTCATATTAACAAATAACACAAATATTAGTTGACTTTAAAAATTTTAAACTTCTCATACTAAATAAAATAATCTTTATCTAGCACATATTAATGACTTCTAATGACACAAAGCAGTTAAAAAATAGAAATATTGCAAGAAAAAATTTGTTTGAAAGTAAATTGTTCATACTAACTCAAAAAAATTATGCATATAATATAATACATATTAACAAGTATATATAAATACAAAATTGGTAACCATATACAAGCGATGCCATCTTGTGCTCAAAACTTTAGCATGGGGAAGAAAGAGGGCTATAATTCTTGAAATATTTAAAAAGCACAAATATTTATTCAATACTTTAGTGACTGAAAATGAGAGGGGAAGACATAATTCTGAAAAAATGGTGAAAGATTGCAATACACAATTCCATGCTTCAAACAGAGTGAGTATATTTAATGCAATAATATATCAAATTATAAAAAAGAGCCATTTAAAAAATTAATTACTACATTATTATTATTTAGAATGCTTTCTTTTCCTTTAACTTATGCAATTATGAATGCAGATACTTCTATAAACAGTAAAAAATAAATTGTAAATAAATATTAAATTATACATTTAAAAATATAATTATTGTTATAAGGAAGGATTTAGAAATGTTTAAAAGCAGGCTGTTTAAAATTTGCCAGCTTTTCTGATAACTTACAATCATAATTCCTTTCATTCATTAAATAATACTATGAAACATTAAAAATGAGCTGGTGGCAGCTTTATACATAAAGATAAAAATATATTGCACAATTTTTAAACATAACGAAACATTTTCAAAAATGAAATACTTTTTACCAGAAACTCATTAAGTGAAGGAAGAAAAAAAATGAACTATCAGAAGTGTTTATTAGAAAAATACTGTCACAAAGAAAAAAAAATAACAAGGATAAAGTTGGCACATATAATAATAAAAGTTATGAAGGAGAAAGTATGCACATTTCTTAAAAAAACATAACTACTAAAAACATAGATCTAATATGCAAATTTTATCAACCAACATATTCTAAAAAGAATAAATTTGTATTTTTTTAAACTGAAATCCTGATTATTTTGCAAGTTTAATACTTCCAAAATACTAAAACAAATTATTCTTTTGAAAATCAATGAAAACAAGGTGTAAATTAGATTCTTCTTCTAATTCTTATTAATAATTTGGGAAATTATAAGTAGGTTCAAGGAATTTCATAAAATTTATGCTTCGACACTATTTTGTCAAAAACTATATTTATATACATTTACATTAAAAGCTTCATTAAGCACAAAAACTACCAATCCACATCAGATCAAAATATATCTATATTTACAAATTTTCATGTCCTCCCCCTCCAACTATTCAAAAATCATACTAATAATTTTTAAAAGACCACCAACTAAAAGAATTTCATGCAATCAATATTAATAATTTTCATAAATTCTAAAATGAGTCCACACATAAGATGCTATATTTATAAGTGCATACAGAGAGTTTGAAATAGCAAGCTTACATTAAAAATTTAAAAGTAACATTTATGAACATCAATGACTTGGTCATAAATTTACACAATGTATGAATCTTTTCAATCAATACCTTCAATGATGTATGTTCTGAGGACGATCATATTTTTTTCAGAGTGGGAAAAATGGCAGCCACAGTTAAATAGGAAATGATGCAAAAATTCTAAAAGATGTGAATATATATATGAACTTATTTGCTCAGTGTGTTTCAATAAATGGGAGCACATATCACAGTTGGAACATTAAATATGTTAAAATTATGTGATTTCATAAATTAAAAAAAAGTTCAAGAATACATTCAAGTTAAAAACAAACATTCAACATGTCCTCCCCCTCCACAAACATCATAAAAAAATTCTTATTTAAAATAAGATTGTTACCACTCAAATGTAGATTAAATTTTACTTTTTAAATGGCTAGTTGAATGCTGTTAAATCACTCAAAAGAATTTTCTTAAATGCATATAATTTTATATAAATACTATCATCAAATTCTTTTAACATCATATAAAATGTTTTGATTAATATTATATTCTTTACATTTTGATTTAATATAATTCCCCTGGAAATATATACACATATCTAAAATGAAGAAACTCAGTCAATCCATCATGGGCATATAAGAAAAGAATATATACATATATAAAAAAAGTATGTTATTTTAAAGTGATAAATACCTCTCAAATTACATAATTTTTCTTAAATTTGTATAATAAATTAACAATTAATATAGCAATATACTTTTTTTTTTCAAAATTTATAAAGAACAATTCATTTTTTTCCATAAATAAACAATTTTAATAAAAAGAATTAAAGTATATGTTTATAATTTTTTAACAACCCCAAGTCAATTAAAATAATAGTTATAAAAAATTTGCAATATATATATATATATTCTCCATAAAGAATATAACATATAAATTAAAAATTAATTCAATAAAAGGTATTGAATAGATTTCAGTTCAACAATAAACAATAAAAAATTATTTTAAATCTATACATAAGGAGAATTATTTCAATAAAGAAATACATTTAATAATATTGCTATTGCACTGAATGAAAAATATATAAATTTGTACAGTTTCTAAAAATTTTGAAATGTCAAAATACACCATTTTAGAAACATGATAAAAAGCTTTTTCAACTTTCATATAATTGTCAGATGATTGATATACATCACAAGATTAAAATTTGTATATGATGTAACAATAAATATGTACAGCAAAATGTATTCCTTTACAAAAGAAATCAACACAATTTCTCATTTGATTGGTAACAATAATATTTTTTTCAGAAAAAAGAAAATGTCATTAATTTGTAAATTCTTTTCAATCTTTTAGCACCATTTTATCAAACTTCCATTCATTCTTTAATTTTTGAGTGAGGGAAACAAGCCATTCTTCGATGAACCTTGTAAGCGCATACTATCAATTTCAACTGGAGGAAGAAAAAAACCCAGACATTTATTGAAAAAAATAATATTCAGAATAGTTATATAAAATCAAAAAGTACTAAGCTAATAAATAAATTCACAGGCTTTCAAAAAAGTGTTCAAAAAAAATTTTTTTTTTCATTTTCCAATAAAGACAATTTTACTTTTACAAGATAGTTCTTCTATGCATATTGATGTATTAAATTTTTCGTGTAATATTTTATTAACATGCTAGCTTTTAAATTTATTATATATATATATATATATACATATTGGACTTTAATTAATTTCACAATTTCAACAAAATTCAAAGTTAAACATTCTTTTAATATTTGCTTAATAAAGATAAATGATTCATTTCAAATCAATTCTACACCAATGTAGATTAAAGTGAAAGACTATATGAAGAAGTAGCCAAAGTAGCAGCAATGACTGCTAGGCAAATGTTATATTTTTATACAAGATAAATTAAAATATTTTAATACATTACTTATGAAATAAAACAAAATACTGTAAAATAATAGTAGATAATTGCTCTGAATAGCTGTACAGCCAACAATAAGATTTAATTCAGCAACTGACAACATTAGAATGTAAAATGATACTTTTAAAACAAGAAAGAAAAATAACATCTTTTCAAACTGATTTTGAATACATTTAAATTTCATTATATATTTTATTGCCAATGTATGGCAAATACTTCCTGCAAAGCATATACAAACATTTAAGCTTGAAATTTATAGCATGCTTAGCCATATAGAAAAGATTTAAAAGATGCCAAAGTACAGATGAAATGTGTAGATAGATAACACATTCATTTGCATTTAGAAAGAGATTGTGATATCATAAGAATAATTATAATAAATTTGGCTTCATAATGCAATTATTAAAATTTATATTTCACTAGGTGCACAAGTTTTTGGTTTGCCATTCACAAATAATTTATTTGGCTGATCAATTTTAACTGAAATTATTTTAATAGTAGCTTTTAACTCAAATATATCAATCAATCCTGTATGTGGATATATAAAAACAGATTTTGAAACATTATTCATGTAGATGACTTAAAAAAGAAGCATGGAAGAGAGTCATTATTATAAAAATGATGCTAAAATAAAATGCTTACCTCAGATTCAGGATAATGATCAGTAACTATGTGAACCTTATTAGATCCATTTTGCAATCCAACTACTTTAAACACTGAGCTTATATTCTGAAAAATGAACATCTAACTGAAGTTTTTCTCTTATCCCCTCAATGATCATATATATATATATATATATA
>JAPMOQ010064483.1:2220193-2258640 GCA_026543055.1 Argiope trifasciata | reverse complement strand
TGACCATTGTCCATCGATGCCTCACAGAAAAAATCCCTTATTAGGAATCCTTGCTTGAAAGTGGCTCCTGACGAAGTTTTCGGGCCGGATTCCTTTTCTATTGACTATTTTTTTCTATTGTTCATTTTGATTCGGTTGTCTTATTTTGTTAATTAATTATATATATATATATATATATATATATATAAAAGTGATAATTATTTCTGTCAGAACTGTTCTGTATTTTATTTTTTAAGAGCATGGTATAGAAATATATATATATATTTCTTTTTCCTTTTTATGAGTATTCCTACAACTTTTCATGATTATTCTTGATTTGATTATTCTTTAAGAAATGACATGTTCTTTTAATAAGTTTTGGTAAATATTATTTTATTGAAGAATTAAATATAATCACTTGAAATTTTAAAATGTTATGATAGCATTCTAGAAAGAAATGCATAAGGTTTAACCGATTACAATAATTTAAAACTTTATATTGTTATGAAATTGATATTATCTTAAATGAATCTTGTGCATTTGTGTTTATTTTTGTAAATTATTTAGTGATTGCAAGTGTTCTTTTATACTCTTAAATTTCTTTTAAATATAATGTAAAAGACGTGATTTCGTGAACAACGGAAAGGTGTTGTGTACAAGTGCCTAAACCTAACAACAGGAATGAGTTTCTTGGGTAAGGGTCTTAAAGCTGATCTCATCTTTGTGGCTGAGGAAATGGGTATTGAAGTCCCGAAAGATGCGCGTCTCCCCGACAGAAAAGACCTAATAACACACAGTAAAAACTACGATGAAGATTTTGTGCGAGAATTCCTAAATTCGGTTATCGGTGAAAGGATTGCCGCAAAAGAGGAAGAAAAAGTTTCTCGTGAAAACGCGTTTAAATTAGAAAAACTTCGTTTGGAATTAGAAGTCCAAAAACTTGGACAGCTATCGCCTTCAAGTTCCGTCGCTGCATCACCAAATCAACTAAATTTACAACTCAAGAGTCTAATCCCTGAGTTTGACCCTCAACAAGATGACATGTCACTGTTTATCAATGCCTTTCAAAGACAAATGAAATTTTTAAAAAATAGATAAGAAAAATTGGGTAGCATATTTACTTGGCGTCCTACCAAATGAAGTTGTTAAAATTATTTCAAGAGAATCTGAGGAAAAAGCTCAAGATTTCGAACATATAAAAGCTATGCTTTTAAAAAGATATAAATTAAACGCAGAGAAATTGCGACATCTTTTCGCAACTCATAGAAAAAACCCAGAAAAATCTTGGAAAAATTTCCGTTTTGAGTTAATAAATTACTTTGAAGGATGGTTAGAAGAACTGAATATCCAGGACTTTGATAAGCTGAAGGACTTGATGATCCTCGATCAAACGAAAAAACGTGTCCCTCCTGAAGTAAAGGACCATTTCTTGGATGTATGGTGTGAATGGGTCACTCCCGATGACCTAATAGAGAAACTGGACACCTACGACAGTCTGCGCCCAAACAGTAAAGAAACACAAGCTTACAAGTCGGAAAACTTCAAGAACCCAGCTGATTATGGAAAATCAAATAGAAATAGGACTTTTAAAGCTAAAGGCCCAAAGTTTCGAAATGAACATAATCCTGATCGACTGTCTCTGTCTGGGATTCCCAGTCAAAGTAGGCGGTACCCCGGGGTCCACAGTCAAAGTAGGCGGGACTCCATTAACAAAGCCAGAGTACACGAACGAAATAATGAGAGATTTGAAGAGGACAGAAGACCCCCTGAACTGTTTTGGCTGTGGAGCTCCTGGAATAATCAAAGCAAAATGTCTCACATGCAACCAAGCATTGAAACTAAACCCTGCTGTATCGTCCAGTCTCAATCATATGAACTTTTACAGTTTTTCAATGGAGGATAAACAAATAAGCATCATTGATATCTCTGTCTGTAACACTCATGCAGCTGTTTGTGCCGACACAGGTGCAACACATTCAGTAGCTGGAGAAAAGCTATTTGAACTTCTTAAGAAGAACGGCTTGAAATTCAAAAGCCAAGTTATAGATATGACACTAGCTGATGGACAAATTCAGAAAACGGAAATACTCACTACAACTGTAGACATTACGGTTGAGGGTAAAAGTATTCCGACAGAACTCATTGTATTGAAAAACGCTCGAGGAAACAGAACTCTTCTAGGTGTTGACTTTTTGAGTAAAGCAGGAATCGTCCTAGATCTCTGCAACAGGCATTGGTATTTCTCAGAATCTCCGCGAATCAAATATGATTTTATTAAAACACCACCTGACATAAACGCTCTGCTGGCAGTTCCTACTACTCCAAATCCCTGTGATCTTCGTGAAAATGAAGGAACAAATCTTTCGCATGAACAAAAACGTCACCTGAACTCCCTTCTCGTAGAATACGAGACATGCTTTCAACCAGGGGGAGAGCCTACACCTTTCATCGAACACAAAATTGATACTGGAGATAAGCTTCCTGTTGCAGTACCGCCTTACAGGTTGTCGCCTGCCAGACAAGAGATTTTGAAGAAGGAAATTGATTCACTTCTCGCCTCTGGAGTAATCGAAGAATGCGATTCTCCCTATGCCGCTCCAGTAGTGCTAGTTCCAAAACCCAACGGTGATTTTCGTCTTTGCGTGGATTACCGGAAGCTCAATGCGGTTACAAAGCCTGATCCCTCTTCCGCGGATGGATGACCTATTGCAAACCACAAAACAAACAGCTTACATGTCTACCATTGATTTAAAAAGTGGATACCATCAAGTTCAAATGTATCCTCCTGACAAAGACAAAACTGCATTTGTTTGTCAATTTGGAATTTACAGATTTACAAGGATGCCGTTTGGATTAAAAACAGCACCCGCGACTTTCCAAAGACTCATGGACATTTTCCGAAATGGCCTTAAAGTCAAGACTTTAGCATATTTGGATGATTTGATTGTTGTATCTTCTACATTTGAAGAACATCTTGAAGGTTTACGTCAAGTATTTGATCGCCTGAAATACTTTAAATTGCATGCTAATAGAAACAAATGTAATTTCGCTTGCCCCAAAGTAAAATATTTAGGTCACTATATCACCAAGGCTGGTATTGAAGTTAATCCTGCAAAAGTTGAAGCAATAGTAAAAATTCCTCCTCCCCAAAGCACAAAACAAGTCCAAAGTTTTTTGCAAACCTGCAGTTGGTATCGTCGTTTTATACATCAGTTTGCAGAAATTTCTTGCCCATTAAGCAATCTTAATAAGAAGAAAACCACATGGAAGAAGAGCGGTGTGCATTTGATGCATTAAAGGAAAAACTAATTTCTCCACCGGTTCTAAAACAGGTCGATGACACTAAACTATTTGTTATCCGAACAGATGCCTCAAATTATGCTCTAGGAGCTATCCTTATTCAAGGAAAAGGTGAAGAAGAACATCCCATAGAGTATGCGAGTCGTTTACTTACTTCATCTGAAAGAAATTATTCTACAACCGAGAGAGAAGCATTAGCAGTCGTATGGGCTTTCGAAAAGTTCCGAGGTTACATAGAAGGTGCCCAAATTACAGTTGTGACTGACCATCAACCCTTAAAATGGCTGTTGAGTCTGGAATCACCAACAGGCCGATTGGCAAGATGGCTTATGCGTGAAGAACAGTTAAAAGATGACGATTTGAAGAAAATAATAGACTGTTTCGAAAACAATGATAAAGATGAAAATTTTGCTAATTGGTCAAACCGAGGTTACCTTATGAGTAATGGTTTACTCTATCGCTACTCTCCAGATTCTGAATCTGAAAAAGCACAATTGGTTGTCCCAAAGCAAGAAAGGGAAAGAGTTCTTAAGAGAATACCATGATGCCCCTACAGCTGGACATTACGGCACTGAAGGTACTCATAATAAAATAGCCTCACGATACTATTTTCCTGGAATGAAATCCTACATTTCAGAACGGATAAAGCATTGTCCAGAATGCAACCGTTACAAGGCTAACAACCAAAAGCCTGCTGGATTGTTAAGAACTCCAGTATATTCTCAAAGATTCGAGATAATTTCGATTGACTTGTTTGGTCCTCTACCACGGACGGCTACAGGAAAACGGTGGATTTTTATTGTGGCAAACTGTGCTACAAGATGGGTTGAATTATTCCCTCTTGCTCATGCCACTGCGCATGAATGTGCTACAACATTAATCGAAGAAGTGTTTATATGGTATGGCATACCTAGAAGAATCATCAGTGATAATGGATCACAATTCATTAGTTCCGTACTTCAACAAATCTGTTGTACTCTCAATATAGACCAATGTTTAATTCCAGTCTATTTTCCCCAAGCAAACCCTGTCGAAAGGAAAAACAGAGACCTTAAACCTCGTCTAGCAATACTTGTGGGAGATAAACATGATACCTGGCATTCGAAACTCCCTGTAATTTGATTTGCCATGAATACAACTATTTGTGATACAACAGGACATACTCCTGCCTTCCTACAATTTGGAAGAGAACTGCGTTCTGTTGACGATGTTGTGCAAAATTTCAAAGCCGTGGTTGAAAATGATAACTTTGTTCCAGAGATAACCCCATATCTCAAAAGATTTGCTCACATCACTAATGATATACGGAACCGAATAGAAAAGAAGCAAGATCAACGGAAGAAATACTATGATAAAAATCGAAGAACTGTTTATTTTTCTCCTGGTGATAAAGTTTTGGTAAATTTGCATCCCATTAGCAAAGCCAAAACAAGAAGACCTCAAAGTTTATGCCCAAACGTGATGGTCCATACCTTATACTATCTCAGAAGTCGCCAACATCATATGTTATTTCTAGTCTTGACAAGCCGTCAGAACCTATTGCAACTTATCATGTTTCTGCACTTTCGCCTTTTAAAGATGTGGCTTCAAAGCCAATTGCTCCACTCAGAAAGCGAGGTCGACCACCAAAAATCACAGTGGCACCCCATGCCACAAGATGCTTCATCTGCACCAAAAGTCACTGTGGCACCCCATGCCACAAATCAAGGAACTTTGTTTGTGCCAAAATCTTCTCGGCTTAAACCCTTTACCCAGAGAAGCCAAAAACAAGAACACAGACTGCAACAAGAGCTCCTACTTCTAGTACTGGCTACTTGCCGGGACGTCAGCGCAGCCAGAGGGGGAGACTGTAGCACTCTCTTTTCCCCCTACACTATAATTTACTCATTACACGCCACTTTCTGGCGAGTGCTTAGTGAGACAGTCAGTTAGTTAAGCCTCTGTTATCGTTATGTGTTGATATGTTTTTTTGTCCACTCTCTGTTTGTGTTTGCGTGTAACGTAACCTTATATGTTTTAATAATAAATTAATGTTACACAAGAAGGCTTATCTTAATTAGGACCCACCAACCACCAGTCACAATTTAAAAATATTTCTAGCTGTATTGACTATGTATTTATATTAGTCTTTTCTTCATGCTTAATTTTTTAAATTATAATTCCTTCTTATATAATTGAATTTTCTTTTCTGTAGTGGCAATGTCACATTTGTGTTTTATTAGAATAGTCATGACAACCAAATTGTAAAAAATAATTCAATGTTTTATCTTTTTGATAAGCAACAAATATAACCTTTCCCATTTTGCCAACAATGCATTTATATGCATAAAATTTTTTTAAAAGATTCCTGATAGCATATATAAGAAAACATTAATAATATTATATTTCTTGTGTATTGAAACTTGTAATTAATAGGAAATTAGTAATTAGAATCAAAATTATAATTAATCAAAAATTTAAATTACCTCATTGAACAAGTTTTGCTTAACACCATTAATAAAGATGTTATGCACCAGAGTATCTGCATCAAATTGGCACTGGACTGAGCTGGTGTTTATAGAAGCACGAGCAATAAAAAGAAGATTCTGGTTTCCATTTTTCTCTAACATGGAAATAAAAGTATTACAAAATATTTCATGCATAATTAATTAAGTTCAGAATAAGCTTCATATTACTATTAAAATATTTGCAAAATTATAGTTGAAAATAAAATACCTGGTGATTCAAGTTTCCAGTGATAATGAAAATGAATGGAATATTTTGGTCCTTCATTCAATGAAAAACACTGAATAGGGAAGAGAGCATATTTTATTTGAGCTATATGCTTCACTTGACTTCTTGCTCCACTTTCAAATTGTGATACAACCCTTAAATAGAAATGTTCTTCATAAAAAAATGAAATAAAATTCTAATTTTCTTTGTATTTTAACATAATTGTATACATTTTTTACATGGAATGTAGCTTTATTTGCCTATTTTTTTAATCAAAAATAAGATAACAAGCAGATATTTAATTAGTTTTCACTACAAATAATTTCACTGGCTTATCGTAGTTTAAATGATAACAGTAAAAAGTATAATATACATATTTCAACTTCACATTTCAAAATCCGATAAAAATTAATACAATGGAAAAAAGTAATACTTAGTATGTAGGCAAATACATGTAACAGAACTTTGGATTAATCATATATAATAATCTTTAAAAATTGAAAATATCAACTACAAAAATAGGAATTCTATTCAACAAAAAGAGATTCTTTTTAAGTGTCAAAGCTGAATTTTCACAGAAATTATTAAGAAATATATAACTTTATTAAGATAAAATTGAAAATTTATATTAATTATTTTAAAATGAGGATGTACATTATGTTCTCAAACTGAAGTCATGTAAATTGTTTAACTACTGCATTAATTGAAAAATGTTAGATAAATTTAAAAAGATATTTTAGAACAGAATGATTTTTCCCAGATGACGAAGGAGGAGAAAAGGCAACAGATAATATTGACATGATAAAGAAATAACAATAATAATAAAATAACAGCTATAATAATAATAAAATTGAGATTATCAATCCAAAACTCCTTACCATACTTATAATTACAAGCCAGCTGTTAAGAAGAAATTTTTCTCAATAACATAAGATAAAAAATTTGATAATTCCAAATACACAAATTCTCAGTGATACATGATAAATGAAACAATATTCTACCTCAAGCATCATTATAACTTAAGACAAAATTATTTCAGTTACAAAATCTGCTAAAACTAAAAGCCTTTTGCATTTCAATAATTCTTTGAGAATGCTTTTGATTATCCTAATAATTTTCAATGAAAGAAAAGAAAGGAAATTTGGAAAACTTTTTACAAAACTTGAGAGAATAAAGAACCATGTTGCAAAGAGTATAAATATTACAAATTCAGAAACTGAATGTAAAAGGAAGAATTTATATTTAAGGATGATAAATGCTAAAACTGTAAGAGAAGAAAGTTGATGCTTAAAAGTAAATAAAATTATGAAGAAACAAAAATATGGCTAAATAACATACCTTACTATGTGTTCCGTAAGAATGTCATGAATTTTGGGATGAGTAACATACTGGTTAACAATGCGAAGTACATTGATACCATCAGCATTTGTAAGAGCAAAGTTTGCACCATGTTCAAGTAAAAGTTTGGCAATTTGAGAATGTCCATTTTTACATGCCTATGAAAGCAAACACATTTTAGCATATGACATATGGTAAATAATTTACAATCACATTTTTTAGAACATCAGTCATATAAAAGTTCTTATTTAGTAGATTTATATTTAAATTTAAAAAAAAAAAAGGAGCAGCTCACAACAAGAGGAAGTCCATGGCAAATTTTACTCGAGTCCATGTGTTGATTTCATGCAAGTGTATTTCTGCATGAAAACGATTTCACTTTAAATTGTGGAGTTTTTTAAAAAATAATGTTTGATTTTTAAATTTAATTTTATAATGAAGTATATATATATATATATATATACATATTATTTCTTACAGATAAAAATTACCATAATTAGAACCATAACATTCATGACACTACCACTCTTCAGAAAAATGTAAAAATCCAGATTTGCTTCAATTTAAAATAATACAAGACAACATGAATGTTTATAAGAAATGATAATTATTAATTCTATATTGAGTTGTAGTGTATGTTTGCATCACAAAAAACGGTCCTTTTAAAAACTTATTTAGAATAATTCATTATAAAATTATTTAACTATTATTATTTTTAACTCTGCAATAGAAAACTTTTTTGAAGAAATTACATTGAAAATTATCACAATTTTTAAGAGATTTAAATTTTGAAATAATTTTTTCAATATCCCTTAAATTCACTAATATACATTTAAACACTGTGATTGAAAAATACATTACAATAAAAAAAAGTATTCAATGCAAAAAACTCAATGCAATGAAACTTACATATTTAATTATTTAATAAATGATGCTGATTATAATTTAATTACAATATTTTTAAAACAATACATATCAGTTTTCTTAATACTATACTACAATTCTAAAAATTGTCTGTTAAATTATGATATTAAAAAATGCTTATAACACTATGCATGCACATTTAATATTATCATTATTTTAGTTTGTAATGTAACTAATTTAGCAGTCTCTTTACCATCTACCTACATCAAAGCAAAGGCAGGTGAGATCACTCTTTTTTTCAGTTCAATACAAAAAAAGTTCTAAAAATAAAATTGTTTATGGGTAGAATGTGAGGCTTGGGAAAAAAATTGCCAGACATCAGAAGCTCAAAACCTGCATTCTTTCACCAGGCAAAAACAGGTCAGGTGTAATAGTTATTGAGTTCCAAGGGACAAAACCAGTCATACTTTTCATAAGTGAAAATGTAATAAGTATGAGAACAAACATGATATTAGAGTAGAGTGATAGAAAATCAATGAAAATGAATATTTTCCTTCTTGTGTATTTGTGTGTGTACATATATAAATGCATATTGACATTCAAAAGAAAGACCAAAGCTTTAATACGATTTCCTATTTAGATTTTAAATATCCTGATGAATTATCTTTGAAACGCAAAAATTAAACAAATGCAATATGAAAGTAGTGAGATGACCAATAAGCTAATAAAAATCATACAAGAAAGGGAATTTTATCACCAGTGTTACTTCTGAAGATGGAATTCTTAAAATTCTAGCATTCTTTTACTAAAAATAGAAAAACCATACTTACATTAACAAAGAGAAGTTCTAATAAACCCTCAAAAAGCATTTGAAAGGTGATAAGTTAAAATATTTGGAAGCAACAAGTATGAAATTGAAAGAAAATTTTTATAATATATTCAAAAAACATGATAGTAATTGCAGTTTAATAAAAAAAGAAATCTAGGAAATAGGTGGAATGATAATAATAAATCAGGTAATTTAATAGAAAATTCAATAAACAGATGTTAAAACAGAAAATTCCATAATAAAACTAATCTATAATATAAGTATGGAACATTTCAAAATTCTTAATAAATAATAAATACTGATAGAATGCACATACATAAGTACAATCACCATATACTATGTGCAATAATAAGTAAAAATATAATACTAATAGTCATTTAACAGTGATCACATAATGTATGGTAAATTTTCATACAATACTAAAGTGTTAAAAAAACTCATCTTGATACAAGTATTATGCCTGATGGTTCTTAAAAAATCTAATTTGATAAACTAGGTGCATAGACCAGTTATATCTTAAAAATTAAGGCATTTTTTTAGTAAAGAAATAAAAGTCAATCATAATGTAGTTCTTAAAAATTATTGTTATTAAAAAATTAAACTCATAGTTCATAATAAATTAACTTCATAAATAAATGAAGTTAGGTATCAACTAAAATATGGACATAGAATACTACCTGACATAACCAAATACATTTTCCCAACATTAAAACTACGCTATTTAAAATATTTTTTATGTAAATTTCATTTGAAAGATTTTTCTTTTAATAAGATATTATCTACTTTCAATGCATACCTTAAAATATTTAATTATACTACAGTTAGGCATATATGAACAAATATATATCGATACATTAATTCTTTGAGAGAAAAAAAAACACGGTCAAGAACTTAGAGTAAACATCTAGAATATAAAAATTACACTAACCAGTTCTTTTCTTTAAGAGATTCTCCTAAATTCTTTCAATTTTCTCACAAATAATTTTTGTCTACTCATTACATTATTTTTTTTAACAGTGAAACATTTTGGGCTTCTAAATAGGTACATTAGCTTTATATTCACATACAGCAATTTCTTTTGATAAAAGTTTTTTTTTGTAAAGAGATAAAGAAATCAGATTCTAAATTTGTCATCAACAACTATTTCTTTTTCCATTTGATTCCACAAAAATAGGCAACATTTTAAATGGGCTGAGGTTCCTAGAATTTTTAATTAAAAAAAATAATGTTTACTAAGTGGATTATGGCAGACTGCTTTATGTATTGATAGATTATATGTTAAAAACATGTTTTTTTTTTTAATTTAAAAATTCCCCACTTCAATATTTTTAATAATACTGAATAATCTTTCAATATATGCTGGTTCATGAGAAATTTCGAAATTCTCCAAATATATTTTTTTAATTTATGGTCTTCAAATAAAGAATAAAAATAACTACTATCTCATTTTTTTGATATTAAAATTATAGAAATAAAAAAAATTGGCCAAGAAATTGATAAATTTCATGAGAACAGCCTGCTTTTATCTCTTCTGATCTGCTTTTATCTCTTCAATACAGAACATGTTCTTTTTTTTTCCCTCACACATATTTGTACTCAACCAAAACAATTTCTTCCTGATGCAAAATTATTAGATCTTTATTCATTATGTACTCAAACAGTTTTTTTTTAAAAAATAAATAAGCAACTGACAATCATATCTGAAAAGTATGCAACTTTATCAGATATTTCTTTTATGATATACAAAATTTATTAAAAAAATTTCCCTCCTATACCTGTATTCTCTTATTGATTATACACTATTAGAAAAATTAAATTGGTATTAGCAATTTACTAAATAAAAAACTTACCTGAAAAATTTTCTTTTACACAATAATTATATTTTTAGAAATTTATGAATCTCTGATCCATGAAAAGAAAAAGTGGGCCATAATTTTGATAAATTTGAAAAAAAAAAAAAAAAAAATGGCTTAATATGTTCTGCACTACATGTGAAACAAGCTGTAAATATCTCGATTACTTCATTGCATATTCCATAAAATATGACATGTAATTGTAGTCTCATTGAAAAATAAATTACTTTTCCTCTCTGTAAAGGCGGCGATAAAAAAGTGAAGTAAATAAAAAGGGTATATTGTCCCTATTCTATCAGTATTCTCCTAATCTGGGATAAAATCTTTTCCACTAACCACCAGATTCTTTGAAACCTGTTACACTGATCCATCCATAATCAAGATATTCCAATTTGATAAAATGGTTTGTTCATCCCTCATCAGAGGGAAAATATAACCACCTGGATAAAAAATAAAAACATTAAAGACCCTTAGAAAAGGGCAATAAAAAATAAACAATTTTTATTGACCTTCAATGACACTACACATCCCAATTAAGTTTGCATAAGCTTTAAAAGTGTGATTTTGAATAATTACAATTATTTGATCTTGTGACAATTCTTTAATTTGTTGGTTTTTCCTTTCAGTCCCATATTTCATATTTTTGAAACACGGCAGCAATCCCTCTCTTCCGATTGAATTTTATCCCTTCAATTGAAATAAACTTTCTACAGTGATTTCTTGCAATATGATATATCATTCTTTAAGCTAATATCAAGAGTTAAACCATCCTTTATTAATATTTAATTATCCTTTTATTATATATATTATAATGTTTTTAAAATCTTCAAATATACATTTATTATCAGGCATTATTTTTAGTGACTTTTTAAATTCCCTGTGCTTTTCCCAGTACCATGGTAACTTTAAAGTAAAGATGACAATTTCAGCAGTAAATAAATTCAATATACTTAAATAGCAAAGACCAATAATTTTTGGCATACATTATGATTTAAAATAATATGGTAAAGATAAAACACAATAAAAACATTACCATCATTAATGCTGTCTCTCCTTTAGCATTCTGTCTATCTTTATGAGCATTTGCTTTCAGTAGAGTTTTTGCTATGAAATAATGACCCTAGAATGAGAAAAAGATTATAACATAAAAATTGTTCCAATCAATCACAAATTTAAAAAAAGCTGGTACTTTTTGTTACCCCAATAGTAGTTCTAACAAAATGTGTATGATGGAGTTAAAAGCCACTTTTCTGTTTGCTTACCACATGTCACATTCTGACATATTTTAGCTGCAGTTAAGTAAATGGAAAAGTTTAAAAAAATGCAAATATATGTTAAATTCAACACCTGAAAGCTTTATTAAAAAAACAATTTGCAGATAATTTATTTATGAGCCCTTTTTTCCAGTAATAATCTATTAAAATATTTCTAGGATTGAGAGTACAATAAGAAAAAAATATATTTGCATTAACAGATAAAATTAACGTAGTTTGTTGATCAAATCATTTAATTAATAATTAACAATGAAGAAACAAAGTTAGTTTGAAGTAAGGAGTTCAATACTTTATGTTTGATTGTAAGTAGGAACTTATGCAACTTTCTTCTTTGTTTTAGGTTTACACGCTACTTTCTTAAAATAATAATCCTTTGAATTACTAAAATCGCATAATTATATTAATGTATATACGATCCTAAAATATTTCTTGTTTTTGAATTTTTATTTTTTTTGAGACAGCTGCACCATTTAGAGATAGTAAAATAATTTAACATGAACATTTAAAAGCTGATGAATTTATTGATGAGTATACTTCCTGTGTTCTCAGTAAAAAGCTTATATTATCATTTTGTTTTTGAAATATTTAAAATGAATATTCTCACCGCTTCAGCTGCTACCATAAGCGCAGTAGTACCATCTTCTTTGCAACAATTAATTACATAATTATTATTGCATAATCTTTCAACTTGATCCAAACGATCATTTGCAATAGCATCTAATAATGAAAAAAATATTTTGCGAATGGCAATATCCATATTTGAGAATGAGTTTTTCCGAGATTTTCCTTCATCTTTCTTGTATGGAAACTAAAAAAAAAAAATAATAAATAAACAGAAAAGTTCTAAATTAGCAAAAGAAAAATTTAAAAAAAAAGAGATAAATATAAATTTTTTTAGAATACTTTAAACAAATAGGTATTTTTTTTTCCCATTATATCGGCGCAGCCGAAAAATCGCCAATAATGATACAACCAAAGGCCAAACGGAATATCACCACCGGGAACCTTTTGCCAATACATTTTTAAAGAAAGTCGCGCCATTTTGTCGCCTGCGCCAAAATGGCAAATGTGTGCTTGGCGAGATTTGCACCGGTATAATGGAAAAGTACCTACAAATGTAATGTATTTAGAAAATTTTAAACAATGTATTTGATTATGAATACAACTTCTTTATTTTCCTCCATTAACAGATGTTTGAGAGCTAAAAACATTGGATGAATAACATATTATTAAAACAATAAAAGATGCAAGTTTCATAGGCATTTAGAAGAATCAATTTACTTAAACATTTTCTTTGTCAGCTTCTATGATGCCATTCAAACTAGAAAAGGAAATACAATTATAAAGACATTCAATATAAAAACATATGGTTAATTGTAAATATAGATAATAAAAGATTACATACCAACCATAGCACATATTTTATAAAGAATACCTTAAAAAATTATTTTACACAGAAATCTCAATCATGAAAGGTCATCTTAAATATTCTGCAAATTATACTAAAATCAAATTTTGAAAAAATTTAATTTAAAAATCTTCAGAATATAATGAGAAAACTTTTTAAACAAAACAATTTATATTCATAAAAGTGAATCATTAGTGCTGTATAAAATGTGTTGCAAATAATAATAATTAGTTTTGAAAGCTGATAAGAAGTTATGATATATTTAAGAAATGCACTGTACAGAATGCGTAGTGAGAAAGTACAGCAAAAATTAAGTACTTTTAAGCACCACAACCAAAAAAATTAAGAACCTTTATATATGTATGCATATGTAGAACTGCATCCTAGGTTGTTTCCTGTTTTATTATAATGTATAATTTTTATTGAATTTTTTTTAAAAATTAATTTTAAATGTGCATTTTTTAAGTTTTAATATTTATTTCTGAATTTTCATAATACTTGCTCAATGTCTTATATTGTAAAACAAATGATGTCTTTTTGGTTTTGACAAAAACAGAAAAGATTAATAAAAATGAATTAAAAAAAACTTTACCAAAATTTCAGTAAGCTTAAAAAAAAAAGAAAAGAATTATTTAGAATACTACATTTAAAAGAAATTCAAATGTTTTTTGAGTTGCAACAAGTTTGTCATATTTCGGAATAACCATTCTAATATTTCAATATGGTGTCCAATGTTGAAAAAAAGAACGGAAAAAAAATCATTTAACCATTATCTTAACATGAGTTAAAACTCTTGCATCCCTTCACCTATTGTGTACCTTTTATTAGTTTTTTTTTTGATATATCCAAAAAGAAATATTTATGATTGTTATCGATTTAGCATTTTTTTAAATGTGGAAACAAAAGGGAATATCTTATGCTGTAACAAAAAAAAGAATATCTTCTTTGCACTTCTCGAGAAAATTAAGCACTTTTAAGTACCTTTCATCCCAAATTAAGCACTTTTAAAATGCTTAAAAATGGTTTTCAAATTTAAGCACTTTTCAAGGATTTTTCATGATGCTAGGTATCCTGATTGAAGAATGAGATATTTATTCTTCCAGATATTGGATGAAATTATAGCATTACACATGCATTAATAGTCATTCATTAATGTCTGTTTTCTTAGAAATTTATAAAAAAGCAAATAATCATGTTGTTCTCAATGGGATAGAAATCCTTAGATAGATCAGGACAGTTTACTAGTTCCAGATCAAGATAGAAGAAATATAAAGTAAAAAATAATGATTATAATAAAATTTTAAAAAATCCAAAACAGAATGCAAGAATCCAAAGATATCCTAATGAACCTATAATTGTAATTTGGAACAATTTAAGAAAAATGCAGATTAAAAAAAATAGTAATAAACCAGCTTCCATCTCTCCCCCTGTATTCATGATTATTTTTTAAATTTTAATTATAAATACAAATATGTATATGAGCTTCATATAATTTTTTGACCTTATATACATACCTATGCAATATTACATGGTTGTCTAGTTACATTCCTAATAATATTTCTAATTTTAAGATTTAAAAAATTATAATTTCTTTGGCTCAAAATTAAATCTGCGATTATAATGCTTTAGCAAATATTTGAAGGAATCGGATTTCAGGCCTGAAAAAATCTGGCCAAGATCAAACTTATGATGAACTAAGTTATTTTGAAAATGCCAATAGAATCACACGTTAAGAAAAAGAATTGTTTTGACAATCATTATTTTAATGAAATATTCTGATTGATGCAATTAAATTTGCTAGTGATTTTTTCCAACTATTATTGGAAGAAGCAATTGCTTTCTTTTAAAACGTGACATAAATTATTTTTTGCAGAATGTAATGAAAACAAATTGTAATAAGTGGTGTATTAAAAATATATGAGATGAGTTTAAATGGAAAATTAAACATATGCTCATATATGGATTTCAGTACTTCTAAGTTAGTTCAACAGGAACTATATAAATTAAAAATATTGACACAAATACCATTTTTCTGTTAATGTTGAAGTCACTAAGCTTCCAAAAGTACAAGCCAATTGTGATGCTAATAGAAAAGTACAATATTTTAATACTAACTCTTTTAAAATAATAAATTACCACAATATCCTGTAAGGAAATTTTACACACCCATGTATTTTTTCTTCCATCTCCCTTAACTGTTCCTTCACTTGCAGAAGATTCTCTTTGGAATTTTATTTTCATATCTTTCACTTTAGATGCATTAGTATCTGTCTTGGATGAATTCAGTATATAATCAGGCAGAACTGAGCCTTTCAACTCATCATTTATCAAAAGTTCCTGCAGAATATTAGAACTGCTTTGACCACATTCCACTGTATGAGAATCAGTTTTATCAACGCATCTAAAAGCCAACTTTCTTCGTCCATTTTCGTCAAGATTACGTTTTCTATGAATCCTACTTTTCCTCTTTCTGTAATCACGTAAAACATCATACTTCTTTCTTTTTCTTATTTGTAAACCAACTGGCTTCACTTTGAAGCTTGATTTGTATGATAAGCTCTCATTAGATGTCCTATTTATAGATTTTCTTTTCAAAACAACTTTAGGACAAAGCGGTGGGTTTGGATTTTCTTTCTGTCCCAGCTCAATCATTTTGCCACTATCAGTTACAGTTATAGTCCTCACTCCTCTCTCTGCTCTTTCCTTCACTTTACTATACATATCTTTATCATACACTGTACCAGAAACTGATATTTTGCCTTCGTCAAAGTCTCTCCAAAAGGTATCTTTTGAGTTAGGACCACTAGGATGCACTTCAGTTGCCTGCCAAGTTGTTGCATCTTTCAGAATTTTGTTACAGTCACTTGTAACCTAATAAGGAAACAGAACAAAAATCAATAACTTCCATAAAAGATTTGACATATGTAAGCTGTCTACAGTTTCTAAATAATCCATTTTGGTCCAACTCATAAGAAAACTATCAAGCAAACTAGGATGCATTTCAAAAGTATCTGTAGGAGAAACACATTTCAGGCATATCAACATAGATGTGCTGTTTAAACATCAGTGGTACTAAATATTACAAAAATGAAGAAAATATATTTCATTTCATGCTAAAAAATTTTCAATTAAGTATCAAAGATGTTCAAAAAACTAAACGCAGTAAATAAATGAGTTGCAAATGAAGTTTGTGTCTATTAGCAGAAAATGCTCTACAATATTATTATTATTATATCTTCTCAATATGGCACAGGATTCAAACTACTGAACATCAATATATAACATAAAATGCCTTTTTGTTGATAATAGATCCAAAGAGGATACTGAAAATTTTAGATCATTCTTTTCACTTAAATTTAATCAATCAAGAGTGAACATTGATTCATTTGTTTTGAAAGCTGGTAAGAGAATGCTTTAGAATCAACTTAATAAGTTATGGATTTATAGCCACATTTTTTTTTGTAATAGATTGTTAATAAAATATAATATTAGACAAAATTTAATAATAGTATCTGCATAGAGCTAAAAAAAGAAATTCTAATCAAATGCAAGTCATTCATTTTAACTAATAAATTCTATAGCTTAATAAGAAAAAATGAAAATTGTAAAGAGCAAATTAACGTTTTTGTATGTTCATGAATCAACCACATGCCAGTTATTAATTTCCCAAAAAATATAAGGTAAAAAAGACATCTTATTCTATTAAGAATGTTTGCCAGTGGCATGCATTGAATATAAAAATATCTTTTTCTTGTGAGCAATGCAGATGTGGTGGAGATCTGGAAGAGTTCTTTACAGAGGAGCAGATTTTTTTCTCTTTGGAGCTGTCATAACTGTTCTATCAACAACTTAATAAAATTATACATTTTTACGGTATTTTGATTTTTTTCTTTGTTTCATTGATATTGTTAGAATTTCAGCATAAGGTGGAATAAATTTCTTTCTGAAAAAATACATAGAAAGGCCTAAAAAGAATTCCTTCTTCCTTGCATTATGATGGAAATAAGTATAGTGAGTTAAATGTGGTTTCATACAACAGAAGAAAAAAATTGTAATTATATCATTACTGAAAAATACAATGCATATTCCAAGGTCTTTTGTAATTTTGCTCAAATAAATAAATTTGAAGCTTCAAGCTCATCATTGTATTAGAGAAAATATCATGTTCTTTGAATGAAAAACTTCATATAAATACATCATCCATTTCATTTTTACTAAAACTGACAATTATCAGTAAGCACTTAATTATGTTTTTTACCTTTTTCAGAGAAAAAGGGTAAGACTTTCGTTTCTTGAGATTTAGAATACATAAATGTCAAACATGAAAAATTTCTTCTGTCAAACACAATTTAATGCTTTCCCTTGTTCGGTATTAGCTCCATACAATTGTTTGCTTCGTTTCCATTCATTTGTTCCTTCTAGATCTTCTAATGAATCCAATATTAAAAAATTCCATATTTCATCAAAGCTTTCTTTTTATAATTGCATAAAAAGGTTTGATACATATTTCTGACAAAATTTGCTTTTTAAATTCCTTTTTTCCCAAGTGGAACTTTTGCAACAAAAAACAAATTCATGCTGAATCTTCAGAAACATCCATGGATGAAAAAATAAAGTATAAGCAAATAAAATTAAATACATGCATAAAAAATAATGGAGAATATAAAGTTATTGCAAATATTTTATCTAATTGGGTTAAGATAAATAATCTATAACTACAAAAAATATGCCACTAATGATTACTCAAATCAACTTACTGAGCTTCTTAATTCTTTGGGAGGAAATTGAGGTTTGAAGGCTTTTTTATTTTTCCTTCTTTCATGCCGATTTCTTATTTTTTTCTCCAAGTCAAGAATCATATCTTTACATGATAAAAGATTTTCTTCTGGTTCCATTGTATCGCTGTCTCTGCCATAGCCCCTCCATCTAACTCTATATAATTTTTGTCCCTAAAATGGATCAAAAGTAATAAATACTTACACATGTAATTAAAGACAAAGTGTCTTCAGAATTCAAACTTTTCCATATAATTTTAAAATGTTATATACTATTTTCAGGTGTTTTTTTAAATCAATAACCTTTTCTTATTTTTATAACACATTTTTAGTATGAAAAAGTATACTACAACCTTTAAAGTAAAAAAAAGAAACATTAATTCAGCAAAATTAAGAGTACATTAAATAAAAAAATAATTATATAGCAAAAAAAAAAATCTTTTGAATATGTTAATACTATTGCTTTCTAGAACATAAAATATACAAAAGCATTATTCAAATTTTTGCAAATCTCATTTTTAATTTTTGAACCATACCCAGATTTTGAACTGTGTTCTTAAATACAATAATTCAGAAATTTATTTAACTAACCTGATGAAAAGTATGCAACCTTTATATCAAAATTTATCTGTCATCTTTGCACAAAATCTGTCAATTCTTGCATATGCAGTGAGTCAAACTGAATAAATATCAGCCAAATACAATTTGGCAAATAGTTTAAAATCGAGAATTGTAGCTGCATCAGACTAAATTCATAAACAGATTAATCATCTGCTGAACTGCCCATTTGTATATTTATGTACAAAATAAATCAAGCTAGTTACACAAACGAGTTTCTACACCTACATTACAAATAAGTCAACAATTTTAGACCTTAAAATAGAAAGGAAAATTTCAACATGCATGTTGATTCTTATTACAATATTAAAAATAAAAAGCACTAAGTGTCACACTGTGCAAGTGTACAATAAAAGTTGGGAAAAAAGTTTATTGGCACATATTCAATCGCTTAAAATATTTCTTATTTTATTTATTTATTTTTTTAACTTATAAATGTTTCAGAATCTAGATGACTGTATATATTTTTATCACCATAGAATATATAACTATAGTTTCTATTGAATCACTATTCATAGTCTAAGATGACTTCTTATACACCAATAAGTTTTTTCTTCCTTTTAATATTCTTTCCACAGAATATTTTACATATAATATCCTATCAAAATGATAATCAATGATATATTTGACAGTAAACAGTTTATGGAAAGATGAAATCTGGTCTTGCTGGCTTTAATATCAAGTCTAGAGAATTAGAGCATCCCACAGAGAGTAGAGAAGCCCATTAAAAGTTAAAAGCATATAATTCTAAGACTGACTAAAAGTAATGAGGAGGATACGATCTTTCTTCACTAAAAGAAACCTGTTAATGGAGTTTAGATTTTACTTTGAGATAACTTCAATAAAAGATAGAAGGAGTAAAAACGAAAATCTTATAGAAAAAATAAAGCACTCTTCTTTATCAGTATTAAATTTTTAATTCTTTGTATTGTTAGTACCAATCACTGCTTTCATTAATTATCAAAAGGCCTAATTTTTTTTACCTACTGAGAACATGTGACTTTTAATTCCAGTAATTGCTAATCTCACAGATTCCAAAAATATCATGCTACATTATGAACCAGCACACACACAAAACCTCCACAAAAATGATCAAAATAAAAATTCTACAGGAGCATTATACATATTATAGCCATATAATGGCAATCATTTATTTCTTATGGAAAGATGTCATAACAAATTTACTATACCTAAATCAAGTCAGAAAGATTGTAGATTCCCTTTACTTGATTTAATTATTCATTTAAAGCACACAATAAATTATTAAGGATGAATATTGTAGAATCAATACATAATGTTCATTCTCTTTGATACCATTAATATTTTAATATTTGTTTTTAGACTTTTGAATAAACTGTAATTTTAATATATAAGGTATCACTAATATAATGAAATGAGAATTTATAATTATTTGTTATATTTTAGAATTAATCATAAGTGAAAAGTAAAATATTAATTAATGTATCAAAATGAGAATTTATAATTATTAGTTTTATTTTAAAATTGGGAAATGCAAAATATTGTCTTCATTAAAATTCAAAAAGGATAAAAAAAATTACAGGAAGTATCTATTTCCAGAAGGTAGATTGAAATCCTATCACAAAATAGGCGATATTGAACACTTTTAACAACTTTTATTCTAAGTTGTCCTTCTTTCAATCACTAATATTCACAATATTTTTCTAGGCAATTAAAAAACACTTTAATAAACAATTGGCTTTTATGATTTTTGAGATAAGTAATGAAATATATGATGAGAATTAAATTTTACTTATATTCTGAACTTTATCATATATATTTCAAATATCATATATATCAAAAGAAGGAAACATAAAAAAAAATGTCTTTCATACATAATATGTCATTAAATGAAATTGCAATTATCTGGATGAAATCATCCAAATAATTTTTTTAAACATGATGATTAATCCTAGAAAAAATACTTGAACTTAATCCAGTAATAAAATATTCTAAGATAAAATATGGCCCTCAATAATTATGAAAACCTTAATTTTTTTAAAAATACAGTAATCATTCAAGAGTATAAAAATATATTAATTTTAAATAATTCTTTTAACATTCACATTTTTTTTTTTGATAAACTATTTATTAACACTGGCGATTTTTTATTAACGAATTCATAAATTCTTCCGAAAAATAAATGATCAATTGATAATTTAAAATGGGATTAATTTTTAATAATGGTTTTTGCCCACTTTATTAATGTATTTTATCATCAAACTAATGATAATATTTTTATCTTTGCAAATTTAACATATAATTTTGACATCCAAGCGGCATAAAAACAATGCTCCACAGATGTTAATAAAAAATTTCTCTTTTATTTAAGATTCATCAAATTTATTATGTTGAATTCAAAAATAAATTCTTGAATAAGTACACGTTCAAGAGGTTTTAAATATTTATTTATCTAAAGCATTGCAAGAATCCGAAACTAAAAAAACCGAAACTGAATATGCATCAATGTAAATAGAAAGCTGCGTTTAAATCACTTGTTTTCGAATGCTAATAAATCTTCATGCATCTAAATCAATATTGCTTCACTCCATACACAAAGCATTTTTTCTTTTAATTATATCATGCATTTTACAATATTTCGTGCAATCATAAACAGACCTCATAATTATCAAATGTTCAGATCTGACATTTTAAAGTCAAAACGAAAACTAATACGATTTACTAACATTTTATAACTTACCTTAACAATTTTCACAGCAACTAGTTTTTCCACTTCATATACATCTCCTTGTATTAAAAATAGTTTAGGTTCCGTTTCAACCATTTTCCAAGATGAAATCTCCTTTCCCAGATCTGCCAGGGGCTTGGCATCAGTACTCGACGCCTTTCTCATCAACGCATCTTCGCAACAAACCTCCCGTCAAATTCTAATCTAAATAGACGGGAATCCAGACTGGCAGTCCCCCCTTGCGGAGAATGGAACTGGTCCTCTTGTCAGGTGGTTTAAGCTTCGAAATTTCGGCACTTGCAGGTGAACTCAAAGCTCTGTAACTGGGGCCCGAGGAAAGCTGAAATGCCCCTCAGCGAAGTCATCGTTCTCTCCTATCTCGAATAAAGACTTGAGAAACAAAATTCCTTTTTATTCTTTTTTAATTATTATTTTTTCTTTTGTCAAAAAAAAAAAAAAACGGTTTTAAATTTGAATTCTTATGTAGTAATGACTTTTAAAAAAATGATATTTCGTTTAAACGAACAATGAAACACATGTTCAGTTGATTTGATTTTTTTAGTTATTAATTAGTTAAGTTATTTTAGTTAAGTGATTACATTTTAAGTCATGTTTTATTCTGATTAACTACAAGAATATATAATTTGGTAAAAGAAATGACGAAAATATTTATTTAAAATATTATTATTCTAATTTTTAAAAGACGCTTTAGAAACAAAATTCCTTATTATTCTTTTTTAATAATTTTTTAAAACTGTTTCATATCGGAATTCTTATGCAATAATGTCTTCAAAAAATGATATTAAGTTTAAACGAACAATGAAACACATTTTAAGTTGATTTGATTGATTTAATAATTTATTTATTTATAAGTTATTTAATTAGTAAAGTTATTAAGAATTATTAGTTAAGTTATTACATTTTAAGTTATGTTTTACTCTGATTAACTACAAGAATATATGATTTGTTAAAAGAAATGACGAAAAAATTTATTTAAAATATTACTATTCTAATTTTCAAAAGCCGCTAAGAAAGGAAAATACAAAAGAGGTGTCACTTTTTTATTTATTTGAAAAAACAACAAAAAAAATCAATTTTTTTGTGGATAAAATTTGTTTTATTTTGTTATATTTTTTTAAGAATTTGAGCATCAGTAATGTACAAATTAAAAAGGTTTGTGATGATTTATGAGATATCAATGTCATTTAGAAATAATGTAGAAAGATGTCTTGGAATTCCAAATGTAAACTTTTGATATATTTTCATAATTTGTTGTTTTATAGATTCTTTATATTTTTGTAAAAAACAATACATAATCAGTAGAAAAACATAAGTAATATTTTTAAAAAATTATTCTAATTCCTTCCGAAGTCAGCAAAGAAAACTTTTAGTTACTTGTTATTAAATAATTATCCAAAAAAAAATTATTGAGTATCAAAAAAAAAAAAAAAATCATTTATTTTCGCAAGAATTGAACTCGCATTATTTACCTTCACGTGAAACAGTATGTTACACGAAATAAAATAAAATACTTGCATTTTAATGGTTGAGCTTCTGCCTGTTGATTTCAATGTTCATTACAAACTGCTAAAACTCTTATTTAAGTATTAAAAATTAATCAAATTTAATGAATGAGTTAATATTTCAAAATTTGAGAGTTGTATTAACATTGGGTGCCATCAATTACAAGTTTCTTAAAAATGCCTTTAAACTCGAATGGATGAATAAAAAATATTGTATCAACGGTTGAAAATTTGAGCAAGATATAGAAATAAATATATATAGGGAGAGTGTGTAGGATTCGAAAAAATGAGGTGGATACATACAAATAAACTGTTTTTACAAGTCCAACTTTACCACTTATTAAAATTTTCATATTCGAAATACAAAATATACAGAGCGCAATATTTCAAAAATCGGACAATTCTATACTTTCATGACCAATCAATCAAAATGAGACACATCTATCTGCCGAAATAAGCATTTCGATCTTCTGTTTAAAAATTAAAAAAAGAAAAAAAATGAGAGAGAGAGAGAGAGAAAATGGAAATTTTTAATTTTCTACTTTCACAAATTATGCATCTATTAAATCTATTTTTACTTTTTCTGCGTAATAGTATTTTCCGTGTTATCTTTAGAAGTTATTTATCATGTTATATATATATATATTAGATTCTTATGTTAAACGACATTCACGTTTTTTTAATTACTAGCATATTTAATGAAAATTTCACGGTAATTGCTAAACCTATGTATGTATATATTATGCTAATTATGGAGTAATTTTACTCAGAATTTTTTTTCCTGTGTCAATTTTACTTGGAATTATTTTTTCAGCGTCAATTTTACTCGGAATTATTTTTTGGTCATACAATTATCTGTTCATATCATATATTCGATTTGCCCTTAAAAAACAAACGTTTTAAGGAACAAATATTTTTCTGTTGTTTTATAATTTTAAAAAATCGTTCATTCTCTACTTTTCAGTGGCCTTATCTAGGGCAAGGAGTACGACTTTGCCACCCCTTTTTACTGGGTGGACTTTCATTCATGCATTTTCATTCACTCAACCACCGATTGCAATTTAGATCTAAATCCGAGAACGATCACCTCTGAGCCAGTATCTCCAGTGGTATTATTCTCGACAAAGATGACTTTGTGACCACGGCAGATTTATAAGTGCGTCAAATGCGAAGTTTCATCACACACGGGGAATCTTCGGCTGGTGGATTCGAACTCGTAACCTAACAGCCACGAGTCCAACGCCCTACCAACCAGTGATTCAAGATTTAAAACACTCTACTTATTTTAAATTTGTGAGCATAAAATATCACAAATGAATGAGAAAATATTCAAATGAATGTTAACATATCAATATGTGTTGATGTTTTGTTTTGATTGTATTAACGTCCCGTTGTAAAGCAATACTAGGGCTATTTTGGGACGGATCTCGTCATTTTGAACCACAGTCACATGACGAGGACGACACCTGAGCTGGTACCCCCCTCTCCACACCACATCAGCGGGAGGATGTTTGGCCTCGACGGATTTAACGTGCAAGAGACCCCCTCACACGACGGTTCTTAGGCGGAATCGAGTCCCGAACCTGAGATCCTCCGGTTCCGAAGCCGAGACCTTACCACCAGGCCACCGTGAACCCTTATATGTCGATGTATGTCGGATTAAAGCAATCAATATTTGTCGATTGTATTCAAATGCGTATCGGACTAAAACAAACCAGTAAGAGTTGTCTCCAGGACCTGACTAAGGCAGGGACATACTGGGTAGTTGCCCCGGGATCCCTAGAGGGGCCTCAAATCGAAAAATACCCTAGACGAGCTCTATGCGTGGACCTTCATTACTGAAATAGTGAGGCCCCCTTTTGCCTCATTACTTCAGTACAAATTGATTACTGAAGTAATGAGGCAGCTGGGGGGCACACAAAGAACTGTTTGCCCAGGGCCCAATTAAGCTCAGTCAGCCCGTGGGTGTCTCCCCAAAGCTTTCTCGTATATTTTTAATAAAGGGGAATTTACATTTTAGGTGAATTTATTTCCCAATCGATTGAAACCAAAATGGGATACAGAGCTGCAGTTGAAGTCACAGATAAAATCTGATACATTTAAGATATCTGACTACGTTCGATGGAAACTTTTTTAAAAACTATTTATGGGTTTTAGATAATTTGTCAATTATAAACATTATATCTACAAAAAAATTAAAAAAACATATTAAATTTTGAAATATAGGAAATTTTGCAGAAAATTTAATGAAATTTAACG
Organism: Argiope trifasciata; assembly: GCA_026543055.1. Taxonomy (NCBI): domain Eukaryota; kingdom Metazoa; phylum Arthropoda; class Arachnida; order Araneae; family Araneidae; genus Argiope; species Argiope trifasciata. The sequence continues at coordinate 2,233,201 of JAPMOQ010064483.1, read as the reverse complement.
AAAACGGTTAACATTCTGCACAAACTTGTAATGCAACAATCTTTTTCTTTGCACACAAGTTATGGAATATAATGATGAAGGAAATGAACCAAAATCTAAGAAAAATTTTGAGACTCAAAAAAGTTATGGGTAAAAATAAGACGTGTATATGCATTTTTTCCAGAAATTTACAACTTAATTCTACTAAAAACACCTATAAAAGAAAAAGTATTTGACCAACAATAAAACATTTGGTTCATTTCCTTGCCCATATTATTTAAAACACAAGCTGAAATTTTCATGTATATACCTCTAATAGTATTTGAGATATCATGTTAAGAGTGGAGAAATTTTTATGAAAATTAAAGTTATGAAAAAATTGAAGACAGAATTTTGCTGCAAAATATGTTTTGGTTAAAATTCCCCTGGGTGATAGGCCAGGCCTTCTTTTTCCGAGGGGGGGGGGGAAAAAAACTGTTTTGGAAAGGGAAAATTCTGAACTACAAGAAATAACAATTTAAAAAAAAAAATCGCTAATGTGGTCAATAACCCATGTTCTTAACGCAATCGGATACTTTAAGTCTAAGCGTTTTTGAGCTAGCGCGTTTATACGCTTCTAAATGTACAAACTGATAGATGTTTAACTCCTTGTTGGATTTGTTACAAAATTGGCTGTGGGTCTACACCAGGGATGGGCAAACTTTTTCGATCGCGGGCCAAAAATCGAAAAAATAAAGTTTGGCGGGCCAAGATGAATTTTTCTAAAATTTTAAAAACAATATACATGTATTACAATTTAATATATTAATGAGATGAATGAAATTGCGATTTCATTTTTAAAAGTTCCTTATATTGAGGTTCGAAGTGAGATGTACTGATTCTAAGGAAAAGGCTAAATGCTCATCTTCAGTCTACTTCTGAAATAATTTTTTTAAAGGTTCATAGTTGAAAACACTTGTTCACATATATAAGATGAAGCAAACATAGCACTGATTTTCTGGGCATGAGATATTAAATTTGGGAAACTGACTTTCGATAATGATTTGTAAAACTCTAACTTTGGCTTATTTAGAAACAATTGCTTGAGATGATTGTTAGATTGCAACTCAATTAATTCAAGCTGCAAATCTGACCTCACTGCTTCACAATTTGCGTTGAATGGCATGGTAAAAATATCCAATTCTGCTTGAATGCCACTAAAATCTTGAAATCTGCGTTCGAACTCAAAATGCAGTTTTTTCAAGCTATCTTCATAATTCTTAAGGTTCTCTTCATTTACTGAGGGTATTGAATTTAACCTCGGGAAATGATATAAGTCGTTCTTACCTAGCTGCCCAGCAAACATATTAAGTTTTAGTTTAAAAGCTTTGAGATGTGACCAAATATCGTCGATAAATTGATTTTTCCCTTGCATCTTGACATTCAAGTTGTTCATATGACAAAGAAGATCTGTGAAAAATGCAAAGTCTGAAAGCCATTTTGTATCTTCTTACATTTCGCACTCCGCAGAACACTGTTTCTCATGGAAGAACGACACAATGTCGCTTCACGACTGTATCAAGCACGGGTTTCATATTCAATGCAGATTTACACAGAGCATCTTGATGTATAACACAATGTAGAAAAACAACATTGTTCCCGGGATGGTTTTGATTAAAGTGTCCAAAAAATACAGATTTTTTTCCTGTCATATTTGGTGCTCCATCGGTCGTAATATTACATATATTTGTTATAGGCACTTTCAAAGTTAAAAGCCCTTCATGAAATTCACGAAAAATATCATATCCCGTTGTAGTTCCCTTTAAAGAACGCATGCACGCCAGTTCCTCAATAATTTCAAAGTTCTCATCAACACCTCTTATAAATAATACTAATTGAGCAGTATCATTTATATCAGTGCTTTCATCCATAGCTATGGAACAAAATTTAAACTGGCCAATCTTTGACTCTAATTGTGATGCCAAATTTTTATCGATGGCTTCCATTCTAGAAGTCACCGTTTTTCGAGATAAGCTTACAGTCTCAGAATTATTTTTCTTGTCTGTACATAAAACATCACAAACTTAGAGCATGCATTGTTTAATGAACTCCCCATCACTGAGAGCTTTGTTATTTTTAGCAATATTGTATGCAACAATGTAACTTGCATGTGTAGCCGCTTCTTGAATATGTTTACCTTCTTGAAAAACATTTTGCCGGCCTGATAATTTTTTACAAAGACTTTCTGCATTTTTTTTTTTTTTTTTTTTTTCATATTCGGACATTGCTTCGTAATTGGAATTCTTATGCTTAGATGTGAAATAACGGGGAATGTTATATTCTTTGAAGACTGCTACAGCTTCATTGCAGATAAGACACACTGGTTTATATTTTACAACTGAAAAAAAATATTTCCATGTCCATTCATCCTTAAAAGCGCAGCACTCTGAATCAACTTTACGTTTTTTAGTAGCCATTTTGGGGATGAAATATTTTACGAATAACCCAAACAAGCACTAGCTACGCTATACTTTTAATAATTTCACCACTATTCACAATGACGCTATATGTCCACAATCCTTCAACACGCAATCAATAATATTAGAATTCGCGCCAAAAGAAAAAGCCGCTAGATGGGGCAAAAATAGAGAATGTAAACAGATTACCAGCTCTTTGAAAAAAAGGAAGAAAAAATATAATATTTAAACAAAGTAGAAAAGGAGATGGATATATAATATATGAATATTTTAATTTGCCTCTGACCGGCAAATTAAAATTCTATCCACGGGCCGGATAGAACCTTCCGGCGGGCCGGAGTTGGCCCGCGGGCCTTAGTTTCCCCATCCCTGGTCTACACTATAAATGTTAAATCTGCGTATCGAATTTTGTTCATCTTAATTTACTCGTTTTGTACTTATCGTATTCTCCTAAATTTAAACAATCCGGCAGGCAGATTTTCTCTGAATAGATTTTGTTGAAAATGCGATAGAAATATGCAAATTTGGAGTAAAAACTCGAATACCAAATAAAAAAATAAGTAAATAAAAAAATTTCGTGGAAACTTCTGAACATATTTTTACAAAACAGTAAATTTTAAACAATTTCTAATTTAAATTAAAAGAAAAACATATTTTAATGGAATTGATTTTTTAATTGTCGAGATTCAGTAAAATTATTCCGCATGTCTTTGAAATCTGTGTCCCTTTTTTTTTTTTTTTTTTTAAAAAAAAATTACGAGAGGGGAAAAATTATGAGAAAAAAATGTCTCGTAATTTTTAAAAGTAAATTATATTCTTACTTTGGAACCCAAACAGTGGGCTGTGGTGGCCTCGTGGTAAGGTATCGGCTTCAGAATCGGAGGGTTTCAGGTTTGAGGCTCGATTCCATCGAGAAACCGTGGTGTAAGGAGGTCTCTTGCACGTTCAATCTGTCACGTCAAACGTTCTTCCACTGGGGTGGTGTGGAGAGGGGGGTGCCATCTCAGGTGTCGTCCTCGTCATCTGACAGCGGTTCAAAATGACGAGATCAGTCTCAAAATATCCTTAATGCTGCTTTATCATGAAACGTTGATATAACTAAACTAAACTTGAAATTCGAACTTTTTTCTTCATTTTTTTAATCGGATATTTAATTACGTCATTCTCATTTATTATTGTAAGTTAATAGAAAAGGACTCTGTTTAACACCTGTGTCGTTTAGAGGATGAATAAAAAAGTGAGGTTTCAGTATCGTGAAATTTAAAAGACAGACGAACCGGACATTGGTAATATGTTATGGACAGGGCCGGCCATCTGAGGGAGTGCGGCTGATGCTATGCACCTCGGTCCCACGATTGATGGGGGCCCCCACCGTGATTAAGAACTAAAACAGTGTTCTGAACAATAATAATGTGACACATACTAAAAAGTCTACAAGCTTGTTTCTATATGGTTGGCTGATCATATCAATTGACACCTTTATTAGGCAAAGATCGCAGTGATATCTATAAGGCGGGAAAAGTTCATTCATGAATGAGGACATCCTCATCAGACATGTTCAGACAGAGTGGCGTGCCCGGCGCCTAGAAGTCAAGGTTGAGGCTGGGTTCGAATCATCAGCTATCTACTTTTACTATATCTAATGTACAATCTACAATCTTTTATAATGCCAGTCACTAAATATAATAAAGGATTATATTCGCAAGCATATGGGTATAATGCTTAAACGTTCTTGCTATACTATCAAAAGAGAAATAGGGAAAAATTGTCATTTTCCTGAAGTAATCAAGAGCAAAAACAAAATCAACCACATTTAATACGTATGCAAATGTTCGGAATTTTAAATATTTATAATTGTTATTTATTTTGGTAAAATTTTAGGGCCACAAATGGTTTTTTGCACTCGGGCTCCTTCATAGAGAAGGTCGGCTCTGGTTATGGTTCTAATCTCCATGCAAAATGAAGAGAATAAAGATAAAATAACATGATTTTAATATTTGACTATTTGGCTGAGTTATGGGCACGAAATAACACAAGCGATTTCTCTGAAATCGTAAATAATCAATACTCCCCGCGAATCAACTGGACCTGAGGCGACTAGTAGCGAATGAATGAAGGTGAATAAATGTCTGTCTATCTGTCTCAATGTTGTACAGACCAGACAGCTTGACCTCCTACTTCTAAATTTGGCATATACATACTTTGCAGGGTGAGAAAATGAGCCTGGAAACAGTTTTTTCTGGAATTTTAATTTATTATAAATGAAGCGAATTTTTTGGAGTTTTGCATAATAATTTGATGTAATATAGAACAAAACTTAATTTTACATGGTTTCAGTTGTTTTAAACTCTACTTTTTAATGATACCAATTTAATAGTCATAGGAATTTTTTCTGAGTTCTGACAAATTTCATTTTTTTTTTTGATAACCAATTTTAGATCGACGTTTTGAAATTCAACCGGTTTTCATTATTTCATTAATTATTTAAGGTATAATTACGTCCATTGGTATGAGGTATAATTTATGCCCACTGATACAAGGTATAATTTACGCTCATTGGTACAAGGTATAATTTACGTCCATTGGTATAAGGTATAATTTACGTTCATTGGTATAAATGCGTCCATTGGTATGAGGTATGATTTACGTCCATTGGTATAAGGTATAATTTACGTCCATTGGTACAAGGTATAATTTATGTCCATTGGTATAAGGTATAATTTACGTTCATTGGTATAAATACGTCCATTGGTATGAGGTATGATTTACGTCCATTGGTATAAGGTATAATTTACGTCCATTGGTATAAGGTATAATTCACGTCCATAGGTATAAGGTATAATTTACATAAGGTATAATTACTTTTATTGATACAAGGGGTATTCAAATAAAAAGGTACAAAACGTCTTAACAACGTAACCGTTTACATATTTGCCTGTGCCGCAGTGGGAGAACGTAGGGAGATATCTAGGGATGCAGAGTCTTCAGCGTAGATCGGAGCATGCGCATTTGCCCGCATGCGCAGGAGAGATCAGAGGTTCTTATAAAGAGTGCCGTCCAATTGATACTTCTTGTTGAATTTCTTGAACACAGAATGACTATTAACTTCTACGTGTACTGTGAAACACTCCGAAGGTTATGTAGGTGTATCAAGAACAAAATACCTGGGCTACTCATGGAGGGCTCGTTTCTGATCCATGAAAACGCGTGTCCACACGTCTCCAGGGTCTCATACGCCCAATTTCAAGTGGGAGCAGTTCGATCCTCCATTCTACAGCCTAAACATTTTCGTTTGAAAAACTTCATTTTTCTAGAGATAATGTTTTTAAAAAAATTTATAAAATATATTAATATATCAAAAGATATATATACATAATTCAAAGGATTAAGAATTTTTCAGGGGATGCAGAAATTTTCAAGGGATTAAGCTTAAAAAAATAAGAAATTTTATTTTTACCCCTTACGGAAAAAAAACTTCCAATTAGTAAAAGGTACCTCATTCTCTAATAAGGTCATGTTCAAAATATCAGAAATTTATCAAGTAAACTCTCAAAGATATATATATTAAAACTAAGTTGGTGAAGGGTCAATTATAAATTAAAATGCAAATGTTTACAGCTTCAGTGCAGTTTAGTTATATTAACGTGTCATTGTAAAGCAACACGAGGGCTATTTTAGGACGGACCACGTCATTTTGAACCCCGCTCAGATGACGAGAACGACAGATGAACTGGTATTCCCCTCTCCACACCAGTTTGAGGACGTTTGGCCTGACAGATTTAACGCGCCAGAGACCTCCTCACACCACGGTTCTTTGGCTTAATTGAGTCTCGGACCTGAAACCCTCCAGTTCCGAAGCCGAGACCTTACCACCAGGTCACCGCGGGCCAGCTTCAGTGCAGATGAAACGCGCAGGAATGCATCATAAGGAAATGAAATACGCTTCATATCTTTAGCACAGATTTTAAATGGCGTCCTGGCATAGGGGTAGCGTGTCTTCCCCGTGGTCTGGGCGTCCCGGTTCGAGCAAGGTTGTTCTGTGTTCTATCTGTGAGATGTATGAATGTGCCCCCCTGTAAAAAGGGGTTGTGCAAGCAAATGTGTGTGTCGTCTTCATACGAGCTAGAAGTCAGACTTCTGCCCTCTGGTTGCTTAGGTATCTTTACCCTCAGAAGCTACTGCAACCCCTTTCCGTGGAAACACTTACACGACATCATCATCAGATTTTAAAATCTATGCTTCCTGAAAAACACTTTAAAATTTCATATTATGAATTACAGAATGTAACTTAAAAATAGCATAGTCAATAAACTAGTAAAAGAACTTACGTAATCTTTTCTTTAAGTCCTTATTTTTACAAATTTTAAATACTTTTGAACCAATAAATAGCAAAAATACTATTTATTTATTCAATAATTACTTTCTTTGTAAATTTGTTTATGATCCCTGAAACATGACATGATTTTGAGTCCTGCATTTATGCAGTTACATATCTTCGTGACTTTTCGTGATAGAATTCTGAAATTTTGTACATTACCTTATTAGAGGATGGAACACATTTTAAACACTGAAAAAAAATTTGAACGGGGTCCGTATTAAAATTGAAATTTTGTATTTTTTACAGTTTAATACCCTGAAGATTTGAATCGACTTTATAACATTTTGGCATCTTTTTTCGCTCAACTTTTCAATCTACAGTATCTCTTTATGATCAGTATTTAAAGAATAAAAGCTGCGGTTAAGGGTTTTGAGAGATCCTGTATACAAATCGCCTTTGTTTGCTGAAATAATTGCCTTTTTAGTTGCCAAATCATGTCCATGGAATGATTTAAAAAAATTACTTTTGTTATTTGTCATAATTGAAAATAGGAATTTAATTAAATTAATTTGTTACTAATTATTGCACTTGTAAATTAAAGAGTTTGTATAAATAAAAACGGCATTGAAAATTATATTTGGAAATTAACGCACATAGATAGCCATTTCTTTCATCTTAAGGTATCCGACTACGTTCGAAGGAAAATTTTTGAAAAAATGGATTTTCTTAAAAACTACTTAGGATTTTTAGATGTATTGTCAACTATAAACTTTATAAATACAAAAAAGAATATTTGTAAATACAATACATTTTGAGAAATCTGTAGTAAATTTTAATGAAGTTTAACCAAAAAGGTTAACCCTCTACACAAAACTGTAATGCAACCATCCTATTTTTCTGCGTACACAAGTGATGGAATACAGTGATGAATGAAATGAACCAAAATCTAAGAAAAGTCTTGAGATTCCAAGAAGTTATGGATAAAAATATACGTATATATGCATTTTTTCCCATAAATTCAAAACTTAATTTTTCTAAAATCCCCTATAAATGAAAAAGCATTTCACCCACAACAAAAATTTTGGTGCGTTTCATTGCCCATATTATTTAAAACACACGCTAAAATGTAAATGCTGGTCCTGGATGATAGGCTAGGCCTTTCTTTTCCCAGAAAAGATAAACTGTTTTGGGAAGAGAAAGGTCTAAACTACAAGAAATAATAAGATTAAAAAAAAAAAAAATCGCCAATGTGATTGATAACATTGTTTTTAACGTAGTCGGATACCTTAATTATAAGATTATCATGTTTAGTTTAGTTATATTAGCCTCCTATTTTAAGGCAACACCAGGGTTATATTGGAATGGACCTAATAATTTTGAAACAAAGTCAGATGACGATACCTGGGTTGGCACCCCCTCTCGAAACTTCCACACCACATCAGTGGGAGGACATCATCATCCCACATCGTTTGGTCCTGACGGATTTAACATGCACCAGACCCACTTACACGACGCGTCTTCGATGGAGTTGTGTTTCAAACCTGAAATTCTCCGGTTCCGAAGCCGAGACTTTGCTATCAGGCCACCGCGGGTCCTTTAAGATTGACAAATTGACGACTGAATGTTAAAATGGATGAATTTGTATTTCCTCATAACATTGCAGACGTTTTTGAACGCCATGCTTGGTGTTTTGTACAGTTAGAGTAATTATGAGAGAATGAACCGAAATCAGGATTTCTTACTTTGCTTAAGGTATCCGACTGCGTTCAAAACACTGAGGATCGACACATTGGCGATTTCTTTTTGTTATTTCTTTTAATTCGGACTTTTCTCTTTCCAAAACAGTTTATCTTTTCTGGGAAAAGGAAGGTCTAAACTATCATCCAGGGAAATTTTAAGAAAATCCTATTTTTCAGCTAAAATTTGTCTTCCATTTTCTCAGAACATTAGTTTTCTTAAAAATTCTCCACTGTTAACATGATACCTCAAAATTTAATTGTGATATTTGCATAAAATTTTCAGAGAGTGTTTTAAATAATATGGGGAATGAAAGGAACCAAAAGTTTTGTTATGGGTGAAATACTTTTTCATTTTCAAGTGTTTTTAGAACAATTAAGTTGTGAATTGATGGGAAAAATATAGATATATGCCTATTTTTACCCATACCTTTTTTAATCACAAAATTTTCTTAGATTTTGGTTCCTTTCATTCATCACTGTATTCTATAACTTGTGTGAAAAGAAAATTAGGATTACTGCATTACCATTTTGCGTAGAATGTTAACCGTTTTGGTTTAATTTCATTAAAATTTAGTACTAGCTTTCCTATTTCTCAAAATATATATTTTCAAATAATTTTTTGTATTCATAGTATTTCGTATTATTATTAACATTACATAAAAAAACAGAGTTTTAAATAGTTTTACAAAAATTCAACTCTTCAAATTTTTTTTCCTTCGAACGTAGTCGGATACCTTAAAGATTCACCGGCAAAGTTTTGTTTTGCAAACAAGCATAATCCAGTTAAATTCAGATTTTCACTCACTTTTCACTCAAGTGTCACTTTTTCATAGTATCGATAGTATATTGCACTTTTTTTTTTAATAATCAAAAGTAAAGAGGGGAGAAAAATCAACAAAAATAAAAGTGATATCATCAAGGCATGTTTTTTTTTTAGTTTTAAATGTAAACATCTTTATGAAACAATTGTTTTTGAAGATATCAAATACCGTTGATAAGACATGGTGAGTATCCATTTGGCGACTGTCAAAGCTACTTTCGTGCTGGAATAAACTTACAGTTTTTGGCGAAGGTGTTGGCGGAGTTGTGCCAAAATGGAAGTTGAATTCCGCCAAGGATCGAACCTGCGATGTTTGGGTTTAAAGATCAATAACTTATCTGTTCGACAAAAGCGAACGTTGATGTCTAGTGGTTGTTACTGGCTTAATAAGATGTCACCACAATACTCCCCTACCAGTGAGTCTGTAGAGACGAAAAATTTTATAACGCCAAGCGTTATGGCGAGCTAGTTGGCGAAATTGTGCCAATGTGTAGGTTGAATTCCTCCAAAGATCGAACCTGCGGTGTTTGAGTTTGAAGACCAGTAACTTATCCCTTCCACAAAACCGAACTCTGATGTCTAGGGGCTGTTTTTGGCTTATTAAGATGTCACCAAAAGTTTGACGCCTATTTCTTGCTTTCTTTTACATTTCCTTTCCTCTAACTAATTGTAGTAGTTTTTGATAACACAGCAAGTCCTCTTCAGATCATTTCCAGTTAGAAAGCGCGAAAATTCAGCAAAAATTTGCACGACTTTTAAATTGGTATTATCAAAAAAAAAATTTTTTTTTTGAAACGCTGTCAAATTTATTATTGTGCATACTCACATACATATGAAAAAGAGAGAAATCTTATTGATGCATCAGTTTGAACAAAGATCTTCAGGGGCCGCTGTAGCCTGGTTGGTAGAGCGTCACTCTTGTAACCGAAAGGTCGCCGGTTCTGCCCTCGTCTTGTCCAAAGACCACCGTGTTGGCTAATGGCCGTTGGGGCACGTTCAATATGCAAAGTCCTCCAAGTTCCCATAACAAAACGATACCTCTGGGGGTACTGAATCAGGGATGGGACGGTCTCTGATTTGGATCTCAATTCTGACTTGCTGATGGATGAATGAGTGTATGAATGAATTCGACAACCCCTAGAAAGGGTTGTATCGTGTGTGTCTAAGAAAAAGTCGTTCTTTCATCTGAACGGTGATCGTCAACAACGAAAGGTCACTCTTCTGCCTTCATTCGAAAGAACTCTGCTCACTCGGGTTTAGTATGACCAAGTGGCATTAGACAACAACAGAAGTTACGTGACGCTCTGCTGTTGTGCTGTTTTTTGTGTTTATATATAGTGTTTATTTGTATTTGTGTGTGTTGTTCGTTTTTTTTTTTCTCTCCTCGTTTCCAGTTTTCAAAAAAAATATTTTTATTAATATAGCTCATTTTATAATTTAGTTAGCTCAATAAGCCAAATCCACTTCCAAATTCTGAACTTCAAAAAGCTCATGTCCTTCGGCTTTGTTTTATGCAACATTAAAATCCCTAACCCTTTTTCAATCAATAAATTTCAGAAGTCGAACACTAGTCACGAGGATGCATAGAACAGGACCGTCTTCTCATGTCTCTCCCACTTCATGCTCATTACACTGGTTAAATAACCAGAGGGTTATACTTGCAGGGGCATGAAGCGGTGTTGTGTTGTGTATTAACTGCATGTTAACTAGGAATGATGAAAAAAATATCCGAAATTGATATTTCTTGTTCGTCTTTCCATGCAATTATATTTTGAAATTATATTCCAAAAAATGCCAATTTTCTTTAACTCTCTCTCTCTCTCTACAAACAAAACTCACATTTAAGAAAATTAAAAAAAATCTGACGACTTTTGGCATTTATAATTTTGCCTGAGATCTGCTCTTTTATGTGAAGAAATACAGAAATCCTCAGTATTAAGAAATGAAAGATGAATTTTTATGGAGAAGCTTCCGATGGTTTTATTTTGTAACAACAACGTTTAAAGCTAGCAGTATACGTATAAATCCAATGGGTATTTTTTCAGTGACCTTGTATTATCTTATTGGAAAGAGAGGTCATGTGTGGTAGTTACAAAAATGCCGGTTCTCTATTAAATTGTTTAATTTGTAAAACCGTTTCATTATAAATACTAGTAAAACATGTTTAAATTTTTCCTTATCGAATATCAGTCACTTTTTATAATTCTATAAGGAGGAAAGTATTTAAAAAGTTTTAGTAGTAATTATTAATGTCTAGCATAATAATGTGTTTACTTTGTTGTAGATTAGAAACAATAATGCTGATAAATAGCTAAGGATTTTCATTGTTTAATTCTTACAATGAAAATAGTTACATTATTATAATAATTTTTAGTACTGTTAAGCATAACAACGTATTGATATTGTTGTGGGTTAGTAGCAACAGTGTTTCTGTCCATTTGGTGAAAAACTTCTGACGCTTAAGCATCGAAATATTTTCACTGCGCTTATTTGAAACTTTGCACTGATATTGTGTGATATCTCTTGACTAAAAGGATTATCCTTGACTGCTAAGACTTTAAACTTGACTATCCTTGACTGCTAAGACTTTAGACTTGACTATCTTTGACTGCTTGACTGTTTTTGACTGCTAAGAATATCTGATGGCTCCAAAAGCTTATAAGAGAATCCTCCATGGATTGTAAGTGCATGTTTTAACCTACTTTTCTGCTTAAAAATATCATTATATTTAATAATTTGTATCATATTCCAATAAGAGCGAATTTTTTGAAATAACTTTTTGAAGGAATTTTTGTATGAAAAGTTACAGTAATATGGGTTTTATACTTCGAAATAAACTTGATGCTTCAAAATAAAGAATCAATCATTAAAAAATAATTTCAATTTTTGTAATTGATATTATTATATTTATATCATGTTTAATTTTCAGAAAATGTTAGTTCTTATTACCAAATTCTCGTCAATTATCTTGAAGTTGTAAAAAATTTGTTGAGCAATCGCTTGAAAACATTTAAATATTATAAACCTGCATTGTTTTTAAGGTCAATAAATTTCACATGATGAATCGCAAATTTTTTAAAAAGTTGTACACTTTTTTTCATATATGCTATTTTACCAATCTGTTTTTATCTCTATCGAATTAACGCCTGCTTTTTTTTTTCTTTCGCAGCATTTCCCTCTTCAAGTGTGGAAAAAGGACTACTAAGGAGCCTGTCCCAACTTCTGATGTGAAAATGTGTGAGATGGAGCATCTTTACGAACAGGAATGTGCTCGCCACTCTTATGAACTGGAAAAGTTTCATAGAGAAAACGAAATAAGGGTCGCTTTTGGTGAACCTCCAATACTTGTGTTTGCCTTTGATTCTGCATGGTTTTAAAATGATGAACGTATGCGTTTTGTATACATAGTCATCATGCGGAATTCAACATTCGGACTATGTTCTAAATTATTACTGAAAACAAAAATTGCTTGAATTTCTCAAAATATAAATAATTTACGGCTGAAAACAATGCATCAATAGTATCCACATGTATTCTCAAAAAAGAATTTCAAATAATTAGAAAACATTTTTCTTGTGCTCTACTCCTTAACTCTGCCTGATGCTTTCCTATGCCAAGGATTGTGATGATATTTTATACCTGAACTATGACTTTTCTACAACTAAAATGTGATTGTCACACCTGATCTGTGACAGT